>VMDO01015386.1:0-51332 GCA_007922755.1 Pedetes capensis | reverse complement strand
TGTTCACCTATCCATCCATCCATCTAGAATCTACCTATCTAAGTATGTTCATTCCTGGAGAAATAAATTATCAGCATATGCTAGATGTCAGATTCATAAATAGAAAAAATATATAATATATATACATATAATATATATTTTATATATATTACATATATGTATATATACACACATATACATATAATATGTACATATAATATGTATATATACATATAATATGTACATGTGACATAAAACAAGATATTTGAAATATCAAATTATTTCCCTGAACCTATATTATATGTATATTATATGTAATTATATGTACATATTATATGAATATATATATAGCAAAACAGAGAAAAATGCCCCATTTGCTGAGTAAATACCAATTGAGAGACAAGTTTTCAAAATAGTCTTCTTTTGGGGCAAGGCTAATTTTGTAATTCATAAAATATTTCTTTTACATAAATCATTTCAAATAAATGTTCCAGAAGTTCACATTCATGTTGAAGATCCAATGATGAGCTATGTAACTGAATACTCACTAGCAAGTTCACTTTAAAAGCTAATCAAGCACCCAGTGCAGTGGCTCACACCTATAATCCCAGGGACTCCAGAGGCAGATACAGAAGGACCACAATTTCAAGACCAGAGGCAGTCTGCGTAACTTAGCAAAACCTTGTTTCAAAACAGTGAAAAAAAATGGGCCGGAGGTGCAGCTCAGTAGTACAGCGCTTGCAAAGCATGCAAACTCAAGGCCCTGGGTTCAACCCCCAGTAGCATCCCCCCCATAAAAAGCTAATCAAACAAAAATTTGGTCTTTTTTCTCATGGGGCTCAATCCTTTATCTTTGCTTTAGTTCTAATTCCCCTAGATTCTCTCTCTCAAACCTTTTACTTTGTTGAAGACCTTGTTGTTCTGAACAAATTTATTTGACTTTACAAGAATTCTGGCATGAAGGAAAATGCATATAGCCATAAGATGTATGCAAAGTATGCATTTGCACACAGGCTTCATGAACCTGGATAGATCATCAAGCCAACTAGAGAATGATGAGGAAAACCTCAGCTCTACTACAAGATCAGCTACTGAGACAAGGAATACATGAGTCTTTTCCATATCATTCTTGCTTTCTTCCCAGTCTATTGGACCATTCAATTTCTAAACTAGACTCTTTCAGAATTTCTCTAACTCCCACCTGAACAGACTTTGGCACCTCACAGACTGTCTTACAAGGCAGCCAATAAATAAGTAAAGAAAATTACTCCTTTCTAGAAATCATAGTAAATTACATCAGGTTATTTAACATGCCATCTTTATGCATGTGCCTTTCAAAAAGAGATAATATCTATTTTGTATTTTTTCATACTAAACTAATTCATTGTTTTCTTGGACCACACACAGTAGTGTAAAGCTGTGCAAATTTTACAGCATTATACACTCACTAGGTATAAATAAAAGATTCCTGAATCCTAAAGAAATTTTCCACCCATAAAAATTTTGCTTCCATAGAAGCTTCTGTTTCTTCCATAGGGTCTTCATAATGTGAGGATAGGAAATAAAGAGTCCATTTGATGAAGTTATGATTTCAAGCAGATAGACTCTCTGACTCTTAGGTAGTTTACTTGGTGGCAGAATATGACATCAGGGTTGCAACTCTGTCTCTCCAATATAACCTTTATACTCAGTCTACCAGGTCCATACAGAGAGACCATCAAGCTGGTAGCTGGTAAAGGACTCTCAAAGTTTCATGTAGCCCCTGAGAGCTGTGTAATTCAGTGCAGAATCGTCTATACAATTACATGTCCCTGTAGATTACAGTGTAATTATATTGAGGAGACAGAAAAATAATTGCTTGTAACTTACACTGTGGTTGAGAAGCCATAAATAATCACGTATGCTCTATGTAATGACGTGTGATCATTTGGCACCACTGTGTCACAGCTACTACATGTTTAGAAGACCAGGAGTGACCACAGAAGAAAAAAGCACTTGTGGGTTTGTTGCAAACTGAAATTTAAAGACCCAAAGTTCTGGCAGCTACATCCTGCCTTTCCAGAGGAATCCCTCAGGAAAAATTGCATGAGACTCCCAACTTGTATTCACAGCAGGACTAAAAGGTGAGTAGTGTAAGTGGCTTGACTTGCACATTTCAATGTGGCTTATGCCATTTGATCCCTATTTCATAGTCCACAGCATTTATTCTCCACAAGGTGTAGGTAAAATTATGCCAGATGTTAAAAGGCCAACCTGATGAGGAATTGAAATCAGAGAGATTATTCTGAATTTTAAAATCATTGACTTTTTAATTAATAACATGCTATATATTATTTGCTAATATTAAATCCTAATTCATTTCAACAACTATTCCTTACTCTCAATTTACTATTTTTAATAAAGTATAGATTTTATGTCAGTACTACAACACATAGTTTTAAGATGCTTTGCTATCTATGTATGATGTATGCTTCATTCACCAGGACCTGCAAATTACTTACTCTGCTTAAGGATAATGTGGAAAACTATGTGTATCTTTGCATGATTTCTTCCATACTTAAAAGTGGCATCCCTTGAACCCTTTGTCTCATCAGATTTTTATCAATGATTGATAAAGTTTGGAAATAACTTTGGTACTATATTAGGAGGCTTGGAAGCCTGGTTTGAAGTCTATTGTGATAATATAATAAGCTTATTACCTAAAACAATGACCTTTTCATTAGGGAAAACAACATTGTAATTATTTTAAGAGTAGTAATCTGCTGTACATAGGGTCACTATGAGTCAGACTTGACTCGATGGCACCTAACAACAACAACAACAACAACAACAATTAAATTCCTTCACGAAACTTCAGCTTAATCTTTTTCAAATGGAGGCTGCTATAGGAAACTAATGTTTTGTGAGAATAAATACTTGAATTAAGGACACAACATTATTAAAACTAGTTTTAAAGCTACATAGTTGGATAGAAATAAAAAATAAACAAAATTTAAACATCTTAAGGTATTATTTAATAGAGAAAATTTCAACTCTTTTTGTGTCATGTGCTTTTTGACAATTGAAGGAAGTCTATGAATGCTTCTTAGAAAAATTTTTAAAGCTTGAGACAAAATGCTTAGGATTTCAAAAAAAAATCCTGTTCTATAAATGTAATTTTGAAAATCAGATTTGTGATATAGAAAATACATACTTTTTATTAATGAGTTATTATATGCCTATTAAATATTAAGTAAGTCTAGCAACTACTATAATTTCTAAGGTATTGCAACAATTATCACTCATGATGAAAATATCTATGTCCTGGTACTGTGGTTTGTTGCTCACATTCATTACTGAAACAAATGTTGTATTTAAGGTGAGAAAAAAGATGCAGTTTTTCCCCATTATAATTCACAGTTCCCTAGAATTCTATCCACAGACACTCAAGCAGTGGAGGCTCTGTGCTTACTAAGTTAAAGTCTTCCTTATTTTTGTGCTAGCTTCTAAAATATATTACATGCATAACAATTTATGGTATTATTTCATTCTTATAATTACTGGGATTAAAGGAAAGGTCAGAAATGTTTATTTGTTGTTTTAAAATATTAGGAATGGACAAATATGTTATGCAAGGACACATCAGTAGACTCTTGTTCAAGGCAAGGTGGTATCTGGTATATAAAGTCTATATATCACATGTATAAATTGTATGCTGAGTAACAAAATAATACAGAGTGACTTTCCTTACATCCACATTTCCTTCATATCTATAAAACAAGGAAATTATGTTGGATGATCTTCATCTTATACACTAATCTTAAATGAATGCTACTCTATAATGAAGACTACTAGGAAATTATTTGCCCAGTTCTATTTTTCCTATTCCACCAGTCTGCTTATATAAATACTTTAGTGTTTCCCTTTTATTCCAAATAAATTGACAGTTTGTGCAATCATGACAGATATTCCTGACCTAATTCTCGTCATTACAGGCATATAAGTGCAATGCCAGTATTTGAACCTTTCAAACCCCCTGGAAGATATAAAATACTGTAGCCAATGCTGTACTTAGACAGCAGGTGAGGGGAAATTCTTATTTCTATATACAGACAGCCCCTCTCATGAGACCTTTTCTTGTAAAACTTCTAAGTGCCTATCTCTCAATGATTATGCCATTATTATTTATTGAGCTGTGAGAAGTGGTTCTCAGCACACATAGCAGAGAGAAACAAGCTTGCAATTTTAATAAGGCCCACAAGATAATTAAGACGTTCAATTCCTTCTTCTAATGCCAGGCCAGGGGACTTTTTCAGCCTGTAATATGAGTGACTAACTGCTTTCATGTTTGAATTTATACGTGTCTATAAAATATATTTTGACTTTTTTTAGTCAACCCTTTCATTTGTTTTCATTTCCTCAGGCAAAAATGAAACATCCCATATCATGTTCCACCAAAAAAATGGGGAGCTTCAAGAAAGCTGCAACTCCATCAGTTTCTTTTTTTTTCAAATATATCCTGAACATGAGGATGAGGAGATTCCCTCATCGCCTTGTGAAAAATAAAACCAAACTGCATCTTAGAATATCTCCATATGTTTTTGCAATGATTCCTCATGTGAGGTAAGCAAGGATGAGAATGAGTAACTTTACTTTATAGATTCAGTCTTGTAGTCAATAGGATTCTGGAGTTCCCACAATGATGGGCTCTTTGAGAGATATAAAATATGCATGGAAAACTCCTTTCCTGAAGGAAGATACATCTAAGCTGGGGCATATCACTCACACAAAGATGAGTGTGATACAAAGCACTCTGTTAAAAATTTCCCAACCTATCTTCAGGAAAAGATGGAAGATGGTGTTAAGGGAGACACAACTTCAGCTTTGAGGCAACAGAGAAACTTCATGGCAGTTGTTCAGTTTGAAGAAAGCTTTGATAATCAGGAAAATTTCATCAGGTAGGGACCAGAAATGGGCCTCCCAAAAAACAGGGAGGAATATAAGCAAGATTGGAGAGGAGAAGACGTAGTGTGCATTTAAAGAATGTAAAAGTATACAGTTAGGTTCAGGTTTATTATTCACTTGGGTACTTCACTTGGGAAACAGCTTCTGTGATCACAGAGGAACTGAAGTGCTAGAGTTTGAAGTTTGAAGTTCAGTTGCTAGATCTTAGAGAGTTACTGAAGTTCTTAGAGCCAGAAAATGGTGTACCTGAGCAGGTTTGGATGAGATTTCTTACAGCAGAGAAATCAGTTAGAAATTGAACTATCTCTAAACCCAAGGAATGGATAAGGGTTTGAAGCAAATGGTATTGGGAATGATGAAGAATGAATATGGTAAAGACAAATATAAGACAAAAAAGGAGTGGGAGAGATATTAAAGGACATGAGCAAGATTACTCATTGATAAGGAGAATTGAAGAGAACAAAAGAGGAAGGAAATTTATCACAAATTTCAGATGATGTGACAAATGACAGATGATTTCCAAAGATTCAACTAAAATGAATAATTGAATAAGGAAGTCTCGTTATTTGAAACATAATACTTTCATACTCACAGATAACAACCATTTAGGAAATATAATGGCTAAATCCTACAGACAATGGCCACAAAATTATAAGTTAGCTAGGAAAAAGTTCTTAAGAAATAGGCTAAGATTTTTTATGAAGAAGTGACTTTTAAAAATCTTTATGAGGAATTGAGTCTTATATTCCTTTTTTATAATTCTTTTGACCTCATTGTATATTTTATTTCTAAATAAAAAGCAATCATATACATATGAAAGTGGCAAATAAAACCAGTACAAATTTGAGTGCTCTTATTTGGACATAGAAGATACCTCTAACATTATAGGAATGAAAAAATAAAACTTAATGGAATATCTTTATTTAAGAAGATAAAATCACTAAAACCAATAAGGGAATAAAGAAAGATTCCTGACATTTGAATGGCAGAATTATAAGTTAGAAAGGACACAATTTTCCTTATTGATGAAGTTTCAAGTTTTTTAGGGAACTTTGTCACTAATATACTATCAACATCCCAAGAGTCTGTGAAATCTTACTAGACGAAATTGATGAGAACAATATTAATAACTACTATCATCTATTACCCTCACATACCTGTCAGCTTGTCATGCTGGGGGGGGGGGCGGGTGTTTGCGTGGTTTTGTGATGCTGAAAACTATGCCACCAGTATTTCAGCTACTAGCAAGGCCACCTATGGTGAAGAGGTTTCAACTGAGCTTCCAGACTAGAGAGAAGTACCCAGCAGCCCACTCCTGAAACAATTAGCAGTTGAAATCCCTATGAATAGCTGAGAAGTAGTGTCAAATACGGGGCTGGGATTTAGCTCAGTTGGTAGAGCGCTGCTCTGCAGTCTCTGAGGTCCCGAGTTTGCTTCCCAGCACCGCAAAATGGGAGAAGGACGCGGCAACCCACTCCCAAGGCAATCCCAAAACAGTCAGCCATTGAGGATCACTATGAGTTGGACTTGACTTGATGGCACGTAACAACTCAACAACAACTGTCAAATATAGTGTCAGAAAATGAGCCCCTCAAACTGGAAGGTATTCAAAAAATGACTGGGGAAGAGTTGCCTCCTCAAAGTAGAGTTGATCTTAATGATACCAATAGAGTTAAGCCCCTGAGACCTCCTTTTGCTGATGTGGCAGCACTTAAAATGAGAAGAAACATAGTGGTTGCCACAATGGGCTCAAACATAAAAGGATCATGTGCATGGCACAGTGTTGGGTAATGTTTTTTTCTGTTGTACATAGGATTGTTATGAATTGGACCTACCTTTGTGGCATCTAACAACATTATCTATTAAGCCATTGCTAAATACCAAGACTGTATTTCTAAATGCTCTATTTTTGTTTCCCCACAACATATTTATAGTACTCGACATAAATGCCCCCCCCCCAAAAAAATTGTTTCCACTTTGCAGAAGAGACACATGAGGCTCTGGGAGGTAAATAAATCTCTTATCCAAGATCATAAATCTGATAAAGGGCAGAACCTGATTTCCAACCCAGGTCTCAGTCTCAGACAGAACATGTATGTTCTTTCCACATTAATGTTGTTTTCCATTTTAATCTACATCTCGTCTCTTTTTCACACATCCACTTTTTTAAAAGCTCAGATGTTCAAAACTAAAGTGATCAGATTTAAGCTTCCTCCTATACCTTGCAGATAATGCAGCTAACAACAAGCATAAGACACTCCAATGATATGAAAGGCCTAGAAATTCTGTAACCCTGACAGTAATACACTGTGATGGCAATAGTAATAACATTTCTGCATCTTCTCATATTAACACCAAAAATGTAGAAGAAATCACACATACTGAGATTTGGTCTCACTAATTACTATAGAATCTTTTGCGGCACTTTGAATCCATGAATTTGGTACATCTTTGTTGGAAGTCTCTTTTTGCATAATGTTTGTTATTACAGCAATGGTATTTATATCAAAAGTACTCCTTTTACCTTAAGCTGAAGAATCATCTAAAAATCAATATTTTTCCCATTGTGAAAAACCATTCATGTCACTCCATCAATAGCATGATGGCATTTTTTTTAGTAATTTTTAATGTATAACTTAATGGGTTCCATTCTGACATTTCCATATGTGCATTTCATTGTATATTGCTCACGTAATTTCCCCCTTACCCTCATGACCCTCCTCCTCTATCTCCACCCTTTCCACCAATGGTCTCCTTTCTACTTGCATGTCTTCTTGTTAGAATATTTATCTGTATACATGCATCCCAATTTTGATGTAAGTACAAACTTTTTTTCTATAGTGATCTACCTTTTTACGTTCTCAGCAGTATTACATGAATTACCTAGTCCGTTTACATTATTGCCAGCCTTTGGCATTATTACTATTTTCTTAGTTTAGCTATTCTAGTAGGATTTATTTTTTTCTATCTTCCCGTTTTTTTTCAACATACTCAAAAAGATGTGCTATTCACATTGAGATTGACCTCTCCATGATGGGCATATCTTAAACCAAAAGGAGCATTTAAGATTCAATCCAAACACATCTTTTCAAAAAAATTTTCTTTAATAGATTAGGAAAATAGAATTTGTGCTTTTATATTTTTCTTTTTTCTTTTTTCTTATATATAATTATACTAGGTTGAATTGAACTCTGTAAAGCATTTACTGGCTATGTTTATAGGTGATATGCTTAATATGCAGTAATACTTGATTTGATTTTTATCCTCCTTAGCTCCTTCAGCCTCTGGACTGTAATGACTTCCATATGGCTGATGAAGCCTATTTTTAGGTTGTTAATTATCTATCCCTATTTTTAACCCTCTTGTTTCTTTTGGTTGATTATTATTATAAGACCTAAAGCAACTTCTCAGATTTTAATGATGTTTATCTACCAGATTAGAGACTTATTCTGTCACTGAGCACCAAAATATCCTTCCTAATATCAATTCTGTTCCACTTTTCTTTTCCTTCTAACAAATCAGCTAGGAAAATAAGATTCAATACATTTGTCAAAGAGCTCTAAAGTCATACAATGTTTTAAATAAATACCAAGCAAGATGCACATTTTTCAAAGGGATTTCATCCATGTGGCTACCATTAGGCTGGAGAACAATAAATCTGCCTGTTAAAATACTTTGTGAAATTTGTGTTGAAAATCAAGTTTTGCACATGTAAAACAACTTATTTAGGATTCCCATGCCTTGCCCCAGGCATATTTTTCTTATTTTAAAATACAAATGTGCAATAACAGATGCATTTATGATCAATAAGATGTTCCAAGTGTAGTCTTTAGAGACCTTGGCTCTTGCCTTTGAAAATCCTCAAGTCTAATAACATCCTAAAATTGTAAGCTTTAATCAGTTCTTCATCATAAGAAATTGTCAGGGTGTTTTCTCTCCTTTTCTTGCTCTGTGTGTGTGTGTGTGTGTGTGTGTGTGTGTGTGTGTGTGTGTGTGTGTGTTCATGTGTGTTTAAGAAACAATGCAGACAAGCACTGAATTTTTTTTCCAAATAGCTGGAGTTGAAATCCATATTTTTGTGTGCCTATTGCATATAGTAAATTAAAAGGCACTAAAATTTTCTCCTAAGAATTATGCTGTATCTTAATCAAATAGTTCATTAGAAATTAGTTCATACCCAAATAGGAATATGGAAAGAAAATGGGTCCCACTTGATCTTACATCACAGCCATAGCTCTCCGTTGTGTAAGGTGATTACAGCTGTTTAGGCAGAGTGACATTTGCTGTTTGTAAAGATGGGTGGGACCAGGGGTGACATTTTGGGAACAACTGTGAAAGTGGGAAATTAGACACCATTGTTGTTTATAAAACACTTGTGTTTGATGTTTTTAGCTAAATACCATACCCACTGAACTGTGAAAATTATTCTGCAAAATTTTTAGCAAGGATAAAGTGTATGAAAATGTTTCATAAAATCTAAAACAACTCACAAATAGGAGAAATTACATTATCTCTTGCAGGGCCATAAGAATTCAAAATAACTGCACATTGACAAAGTAATTAAACACAAGTGCATACTCCGGGCCAAATTTTGCAAGAAGAATATATTTACTCCTGCAGTGGACTACTAATCCTTGGCCTTTTAGAGTAATGTGCTTCAAAAGAACAAACTAATCATGCATCTCTGTGTTCTCTTTATACAATATTCATTTCAAGGGAGGATGCCTCTTTAATAAAGGTTCTTAATGGCCAAAGGGTTTTATATACCATATTTGTCACACTTCAGATTTTTTATGGGCTACAATATACATCTTGTGTTGCTCATATAAAATTACCCTATAAGTCTTCAACTTCATGATAAATGGAGAAAAGATTGAGATTGTCCAAGATTTTGTTTTATTTTATTCTACAATCAACACCCATGGAAACAGCAGTCAAGAAATCAAAAGATGCATTGGATTGGGAAAAGCTATTATAAATGACCTCTTTAAGATGTTGTAAAGATATTACATTGAAGACAAAGATGCACATGATTCATGCCATGATATTTTCATATTTTCAGTCACATCATATGCTTGTAAAAGCTGGACAGTGAATAAGGGAGACAGGAAAGAACTGATGTTTTTGAATTATGAAATATGGAGACAAATATTGAATATATCATGGACTGCCAAGAGAACCAACAGATCCATCCTAGAAGAAGTACAACCAGAGTACTCCTTGGAAACAAGGATGGCTAGACTGCATGTTACCTATTGTGGACATGTAGTCAGAAGGGACCAATCCCCAGAGAAGGACATCATGTTTGGGAGAGTGGTGAATCAACAACAAAAAAAGGAAGATTCTCAGCTAGATGGATTGATATAGTAAATGCAACAATGGGCTTAGACATAAATAAGAAGATCATGTGCCTGGCACAGAATTGAGTAGTGTTTTGTTCTGTTATACATGGGGTTGTTATGAGTTGGACCTGACTCAATGGCACCTAACAACACAACTTATAAATCTTCATATGAAAAAGCATGAAACATGCTATATAGGATTATGACTTAAATGTCATCTAACAAGACAATTTTTTAGAATTAATCTGCATTAAAACCTGATAGGTATTAACACTTGCCCCTGAAAAAAGAAGGAAAATAGAGAAGAATAGAAAAGAAACTCTATCTTTGTTGTTTGACATCAATATGACAGAAAATATTCCTTATTTTATAAATTTAAAATTTCTAATGAGAAACATTTTGCATAAAATATATTACTATAAGATTTTCTAAAAAGGAAGAAATTAAATCTGCCCCTTAACAAGATCTCTAGGAGATGACACAGATACTGAAAAAGGAAAGTTTTCTGAGAAAGAAGAATCAGGAGTTCAAGGCCAGTTTGGACTACATACTGAGAGTTTACAAAAAAAAAAAAAAAAAAGACAGTTTAGTATGGATCCTCTTCTTATAAAAATAATAAACATGGAACTAAATCAAAACTCAGGACAATAATATACAAGCATAAAATTAACTTTCTTACATTTGAATTTCTTCAGGGCAATGAGAAAATATATGACTGTCATTTTAACTGCAGAGTATGATTTTTTCTGGTTATCAGTTTCACTGTCACTTGTATTTTCTTTTAACATCTCACTACCTAAAATTCCCAGTTGGAAGAATATTAACTCATGCATCCATTTATTTAGTGAATGCTTAGTAAAGTTCCACACTGAGATAATGAGCACAAATGCCTCTGACAACCTTCAGGTTCATATCTGGGAATAGCACTCTCTATTCCAGTATGATACTACTAGGCTCCAAGAGAAAGAAGGCCATAAAATTGTGGCTGACCATATTCTTCCCCAACTTTCAAAGGCAAACATTTCACTTAGGAGGGATAGAATTGTACTTAACCTGGATAGTGGGCAGCAACTCATGTTAGAAGGAAGATCTCTTACAAATTTTCTTTGTTTTGTTTTAGTCTGAGTTCCTCAGAAAGCAGATGCTGAATCAAGAGCCTGTATGCAATTTGTTTATTTTGGAAATGATACAAAAAATAGGGGCAAAAGCCTGGGAAATCCTAGTGCATAGAACATTTGAATCACCCCTGCCACCTGGGCTCAAATCCACCTGGAAATGTTGAGGAGTCATGTAAAATCAACTCGAGAATTGTCTGCCCAAGAGGTACACTAGCTCCTGCCCCACCTTGGTTTAGAGCTGCCCAGTGGGCTATGGTATAGCTCTTTGGCACTTACAGGCTATGCATGTTTTGAATATTGAGAAGTTCTTACTCCCAAGCAGAAAGTAAGAAATGCAAGATGCAGCTGACGTGTCGCCACCAGATTGAATGTGCACAAGACCAGGTGCTTCTGAAATGACTAAAGAAAAAGATGGGCAGAGGATGTGAGAGGGCCCCCAAGAGGTGGCTTGATTGGTTTCTGGTTCACTTTCACGCAAGAAAGTGTTGCCCCTTTGTAAGTCCTCCCCTGAAATAGCATAAGCAGCAGAGAAAGTCTCACCTAGGCCTCACCTAGGTGGAAGAGCATTGGATGCAAAGCCTCAGAGAAAGAATCATGATTTCAGAGTGATACTTAGCAATTTTAGCAGAGCTATTGGCAGGTGCAAATATTTAGATCACTGGTTCTACTTAGTGTAACAGTCAAAAAACTTCTATGAAAAAGTACATAATCACAAACATCTCTTATGTTAGAGCCAAGAGGAATCTTCAAAGCAAGCAGCCTTCATGGACATTTGCATCAAATTATTCAAATAATTTAAAGATAAGGCAGAAAAATGAGATTACTACCAAAAGGCATGAGGCAATGGAGAAATTATTATGGACTCGATTACATAATATGGATTCTAGTGACTTCCCTTAATGAAGGGGAAAATGGCAGAGACTCTTATGCTTAGACTCTTTGGATGCCACAAAAATATCTATATTTGCAAAAAGCTTCAGTCTGAATACCAATGTTTCCTTTGTATATTTTTGTAGTTTGAGTGGGATAAAGTGATAAATTGTCCCCTAGTCCATTTCTCCAAGTAGGGAAAGGTGGAAGAAACATGAATGTTTCCCCTACAAAAGGGCAAACAGAAGGAGAGGAAGAAACACACAAGAAGAGAAACCCTAGAGAAATTGATGTGAGTTAAGGACCCCAAAATGAGAGAGAAAGAAACTTGCTGCTTATGCTTAATCACAAGTGACTTATTTAAATAGACAAAATGACAGGCTTACCTCCATCTATTTTAACTGCCAAATCCTATCAGCAGGGTGTGATTATGGCCCAAGACCACCTTCTGGGGTGAGGGGGCTCTCAAGCCTGCCCTGAGGATCCTTGACATTCCTTCTTCCATCCAGAAATCCAGAATCCTTCTAAGGAAACATTTGTGGCCATTAAACCAATTGGAGTTGAACCCATGTCATAGAGGCTGACAGGATAATTTATTAATGTGCTCTATAACCAAGCCAAGATTAAAAAAGAAAATCTTGCACAAATCTTTTTCTTCTTCCTTTTTTTAAAGTTTTACAAGATGTTATTATCCTTGAGATCTATATCTGAAGGAAAAGAAATAGTAGGTACTGGTCTAGAATTTCCTGTTTTTAATTCTAAAAATTCATCTTTTATTTCAAAAACAATATTAGAAGGAATTAAGACTCAGGAACAGTTAACTAAAATTGTGTCTCATGAGTTAAAGAGAAATGAAAGTGTCATAATGAAACTCATTATTTTATACAATTATCATGCTAATAAAAATTTAAAAGTTAATAAATGCTAAAAATAAAGAAAACTAGAAAGTCTAAAACATCAGATATATTTTCTGCAACTATATAACTAAAAAGGTCTAGACAAAGTCATGTCTTCAAACAAACAAAAAAAGCCACAAGTTTATGCACCAACCTTTTTATACACAGATAAATAAATAATTAAACTTTTGAGTGTCTGGTTGCATGCTTACTTACTAGAATGGCTTTCCAGGTAAACTGAAGTAAATGTGTGTCTGTGGTGTGTGTGTGTGTGTATGTGTGTGTGTGTGTGTGTGTGTTCATGTGTATGTGTTATTTTCTTTATCTAGAAGAATAGAATTTAATGTGACAAAAGCATTTTCCCAAAATTTAGGACTGATAGGGCAAACATAAGTACATAGAATTAAGAACAAACCTGTTACTCATTAAATATGTAAAGTTTTGCTCCATGCATTCGGTCTCAACAATTTCCGATATAAATCCCAAAGACAAATGATTTTGTTAATATAAATTTTAAAGAATTAAATATCAACCCAAGAAGCATGTTGCATTAAATTACCAAGAAATTTGCTCTGAAAATTCAGAAATTCGTTTTCTTAATAATCTAAACATAAGTGACTCTTTTCTATGAATATAATTCTACCATTTCTAGGCATTAATTAAATAATCTAAATATCTTAAACCAGTGACTGATGCTACCCTTTACATTTACCACTATCTTCTGGGAAGGGGAAAGCTCTTCAGTCTTAACTAAAATACATTACCCAAGGACCATCATGAGTTTTCCCTTAAGCACAAAATTTACCATCCACAAGTTAATCTCTGCTGAATTAACAAAGAAAACACTCCATATTAAAGCAATGAAAAGTTGTTTTTGTTCTAGATGATGAAAAGGAAATTCTTCAATATTTTAACTTTTCACATCCCTGGTTGGAAAAGAAAACATCCCAGGATAAAATGACATTTCAATTATCCTAAGAAAAACGAGAAGAGGGCAACACATACACAGACACACACACACACACACACACACACACACACACACACACACGGAAAACCACAATATATCCGTGTAGACCTGTGGTGTTTTCTTTGTTCTTTTTAGTTCAAGATGAAACAGCTGTTCATTGTTTAAAATAGCATCTCACATTTAGATCTTTTTCGCGTCAAAAGGAAGCCATCTTATCCTTCCAGTTTGCTAACATTAGAGAGGAGTAAACACTCATTTCCTACATATATTATTTATAATGCAGACTTGTGAACTTTTGCATCCACTGTGAGACTGACCTCTCTCCTACTAGGTTTTGAACTTTCCTTCCCCTGACCCCATCAACAAATCAGAGTAACCTAAAGGTCATCTTCTCCTTTAACTCATTTTTTAAACACATTTCGTTATTACAATCCAGCAGTTCTGACTAATCCAAGAGCTATTCCTATAAAAGACAGGGATGGCAGTTATTTTATGACATTTTATCAGTAGGTTTATACCATTGTCTCAAAAGAAACTTCTTAATGGTGTTGAGATCTTTACAAGAATCTTGTGTTTCCACTCCTTTCCTTACAGCCCCTGGTTCTGGAGGTACCTGCCAATTTGATTTGAAAACCAAATCTTAGATCATGGGGGTGGGTATTCCAAGCTGTTTAATTTAAGTAGTTTGAAACATGCTCATAGACCCTTAAAGCAGAAATTGTTTTCAAAAGGGTCCTTCAAAAGAAATCTTCTGCCCTTAATTTGGGGGGGGTTTTGAAACCTGTCACACTAACACTGAATGATCTACTTAGGTTCAATGCAAGCTCTATCTTGCCCAATTCCTTTACTGATTAAAAAATGTAAATTCGCACTAAATTAAAATGTTGATATAATTCCTAGAATATAGATAACAACTCATAAGGCGAAACTCAGAAATCTTCTTCTCTTACACACTCAGGTAGTGGTGACAAAAGATCATAAAGGAAATATTTTATATTTTTTATAGAACTACAAATAGTTTCAAGACCTGCATCCAAATTATGAAACCCATTTACTGAAGTGTTGAAGTTAAAAAATATTATACAATGCGAAGAACAAAATTTGGACATCCATTAGTCATACTCCATCAATTTCCAGATAAGGAAACTGAAGCCCAGAGAAATTAAAGGACAGATCCAATGCAAATTGATGAGACTTTGTTATTATTTTTGAATGAATTAAATGGTCACCCTATCACTCTCTTGAATAAGAGAGAGATTAGGACACTGGAAAGAAGCCAGCATAACCACTATTGTCAATTCAATTTTTAAAATGTTAACATTGAGAATGAACTGGTTATTTATCTTACCCTAGTTAAACCAAAACAGCTAAGTGATGGGTTACTTTGTTTGTTTTTCAATTAGTTATTTTGAGTTCGTGTAGGGTGTTCTCAAGCTCCATGCAATTCTCTCAAAATGTTAGAGGAAAAAAATCTTATCCATTAGTCAGTATTTCTTGCCTGTTTTTGACCATTTATTCATTCAAATGTAGCTTTCACATCCTCTCATCTCTCCTAAAAAGCCATTTCCTTCCACAACAGATGATCTGAGTTTCATCTCCAGACATTTTTGGAGCTTGTGAAATAAGAATATGACAATAGTCAAAAGAGAATGGGAAATTCATTTCAGAAATTATTTGTAACCTTTCCGTCTTCCCCAGCTCTAAATATCACTGTTCTTTTCTTGCTACCAGTGCTGGGCATTTATTCTCTATTTCTCATTTTGTCCACTAAGAAAATGGAAAAGAATCTAAAGGAATGGACCATGTCTGAGATCCAACTGGTTCCCACCCTATCGAGACCTTGTCTCGCCCACGCAAGTGGCATTCTGTAACCTTATTTCCACTGACTTTTTTTTTTTTTACATCTTAGAAAAACTGGGCACTAGGAAGTATGCACACCCCCAGGATCTTGAATTTACCCAATCAGGCCTTACTCAGCAGCTCAGTGTCTTAACTACCCTGGCAAAATGACATGGGTCATATTTTCACATGGATGAACTATTCTTGAACAATTTCTCCAGTGTATGAGGGACAAACAGGCTTTTCTTCAACATCAGGCATGCATGTCTTCCCCGCCTCTTGCTTTTTAACAAACATATGTATTGTGGCCAGTGCAAGGGAAATTCTATTCCCCATTAATGTTTGAGTTTCTCTCCTACCCACCCCCTTTTCCTACCCCTTTCAGATGTTTCTTTCTCTCTTCTGACATTTCAAGATATCAAAAAAGTGGAGACACTCTACCCATAATCCATATATATGCATATACGTATATATGTGTGTGTGTATGTGTGTGTATACACTCTGTGGAAGTGGGTAAGTTATATAACAATTCATTTTTCCCTCTACTTTTTCTACACAGAAATTTGGAGTAAGAAGTATCAGTTATCATAGTTATCTTGGCACTCAAAATTTTATATTTTCCTCCTTCCTGCAAAAAGTAATCAATGTTTGGGGCCATTCCATTTCATAAAATGTCATGTTTGGGACCAGAAGTGGAGTCTTTTACAAATTAAAATTCTAGCTAATAACTGTCTTAATCTATTTGTGCTGCTATAGTAAAATATTTGCCACTGGGTAACTTATGAATAACATGAATTTGTTTCTCATAGTTCTGGAGGCTGGGAAGTCCAAGATCAAAGCATTGTCAGGTGTAGTGTGTAGTGAGGATTCTGTCTCTGATTCGAAGATGGCACCTGGCTGCTGTGTTTTCCAAACGTGGAAGTAAATGGAAGAGTAAATGGGGTGAAAGAGATAGCTCTTTCATCGCTTTTTATTTTGTTTTGTTTTGCAATTCTGGGGGTTGAACCCAGGGCTTCACACATGCTAGGCAAGTGTACCACCTCTGAGCCACACTCCAAGCCCCTTTTTTATGTTTTTTGTTTTAAAACATAGTCTTATTAAGTTGCACGAGCTGCCCTGGCCTTGAACTCACAATCCTCCTGCCTCTGCCTCCCAAGTCACTGGCATTACAGGTGTTCAGCTTCACATCAGGTTTTATAAAGATGCTAATCTGATTTATGGAAGTGGAGCCATCATGACTTAATCAGCTCCCAAAGGCCCCAGCTCATTGGCAATTAAGTTTCAGAACATGAACTTTGGGGAACACATTCAGACAATAGCAATGACTGTACCACAATTGTTGCTTGATCTACCTTCACAAAAAGAATGGCAGACCCAAATAATTTCTGTTCCTACCACTTGGTATCTAATATAATATCTTATATTGTACAATGACACCTAGTAATCAATTAATAAATATAGTCTAATGAATAAATAAGTAGAGTTGAATCATCAGGAATTCCATTTTTCTAATGTTTTTCAGCTATACTTCCTAATCATTTTCTAGAAATTCAAGTAACTCTATTTCGAAGCATCACTCTGCTTTTCTAGGGGTATTTTTTAACATATATATCTATAGGAAAGGATAGCATAAAATATATCCCAAAGATTTGGGTTGTTTATCTCTAAAAGTAATGAAAAAGAAAAATTCCCATGATGTCACACAGTGTGTTTCAAAACACCATCAATCAGGTGCTGTGTGCACACACCTGATGTTATGATTTGGCTGTTGTTCAGTTGTTTGTTCATAATCTCTCCTTCATTCTAGGATTCCTCCTAATGTCAATGTGATCAAGAAGAGAAAACTAGTATCACAGAGTTATTAAACAGAAGGGCAAGGGAATTTTACGAGAAATTATCAATTCCTCTCCCATTGTAATTTCTATGAAAAGATTGAAGGATCACATGGGCTGATATTTCAGAAGGAAATTACAAAGTCTTATATTCAAGTGATGATCTGGAATACGAGTCTTAAGAAATCTGATTCCTTCCTTTGAGGATATACTACACTTATGAATAGGTTCTGTTTGAATTGCCTCTGAGGCTTATTTTCTGAATATAGACATTTGCTTTTGTTTTAAAACAATTCCTGGTTAGTCTTCCCATCATCAGTTTTATCATCCAAGTTGTATGACTCTCTGGGGGACTATGTTTGAAGTTACTTTCATATCACTTGTGAAAAAAAAAAAAGACCACATTTTCCTTAGCACAAAACAAAGAAATGCCTTCATGGGACATCTTGTTTTCTCATTATCAACTCTACAATGAGAGTTTTCGACTTTTCAAAGAGAAAGTGTGAATATAACCTAATTCTTTCTCAATGATAAAAACACAATGATTACTGGAACCCAAGATGATGGTTGGATTCCTCAAAAAATCCAATGAATTCTCCACCACACTTTTCAAAACAAAGCAATACAGTCTTTTGGGGGAATTGTGTGAGAGGATCTTAACAGAACCCTCAAGGTGTCTATTGTGAAATATGAAGATGAACCAAAAAGTCAATTTTGATATTTATTTAGATTATAATATTTTTCTGATGCTTCTTTTAATTAAAAACATCAATTTAAGTCTCAGCTTCAGTCCATCAGGCAGTTAGAAATTGTCACAGCAACTCAAGCTGGTACGATAAAAGAAACTGTTTTTCCATATCTCTGGACATGGTATCTCTCAGACAACCTGGCTAGAAGGTTGATAACAAGTCAGTGAAAAAACACTGCAGTTATTTTGTAAGAACAACAATAGATCCTGGAGGATGTGTTATTGTTTGAATATAAAATGTCCTCTAAAGGTCACATGCCTGCAGCAGTACCACTGTGGCATGGTGTCCCATCCTGTCATACCTTAAAAGCTAAGTGGGGTTGGGCCTGGTTAGTACTTGGATAGGAAACCACCAGGGAACACCAGGTGCTGTAGGCTTGGGAGAAGCACCTGGCAACCCACTCCCAAAAAGTCAATCTGCCATTGACAACCCTATGAATAGCAGAGAAGCACTAACAATACTGTTTCTACTGTTGTCACTGAGTGGGACACTGACTCAAGGGCACCTAACAACAAAAGTCATGTGTTTGAATGCTTGGTCCTCAGTGGTGTGTTTGTGAAGGGTGTGGAACTTTGGGAGTTGGGACCTAATCTTCTGAAGTAGGTTACTGGGGGCAACTTTGGAGGATATAGACCAACCTGCAGTTCAGGTCACTCTTGCTGCTTTCTGATGCCATAATGTGAAGTCCTCTACCACAGACCATGCCACCTGCTGCTGCCACCATACTCTCTACCACCATAGATTGAAACTCTCCAAACCATGAGTCAAATAAACCTGTCTCTCCTCCTTAAATTGGCCTGGGAAGTATTTTGCCGCAGCTATGCACAAGCTGGGGCTAGGATTTGGCTTAGTGGTAGAGCACTGGGCTGTAGTCTCTGAGGTCCCGAGTTCAATTCCCAGCACCGCAAAAATGGGAGAAGGGCCTGGCAATCCACTCACAAGGCAATCCCGAAACAGCCATTGAAAGCCCTATGAGGGTTGCTATGAGTTGGATACCAACTCGATGGCACCTAACAACAACAATGCACAAGCTAACTAACACAGGTGGTAACATAGGTGTCTTTTGTTATCCTCCTGCCATCCACACTGCACTATTAACTTCAGCATAACCCCAGAACATCCCTTATCCAGTGAGAGGGAAACCACTCACTGCCTAAGATCACTGTCATTTGATTTTCAACACAGCCACAAGACCATCGTACCTGCTTTCTACAGTTTTGCATGGTTGGAAAATGACCAGTCCTTCCAGAAATTACTTCTAAAGAGAGTTCACAGCCAGGAGGGCAAAATAAATAGGTGCTAGGGTCCTTCTGCCACAATGCCTAGAGGTAGACAACATTGCCATGCCAGAATAACTCAAAAGCTCCTTCTGAGGAAATCACTCTGTGGTCCTATCTCCTTGTCTATAAAATGGTGACCAGACTTTCAGGCTATAAACTCAGAGTAGCTTAAGTATAGAGCCACTGGCAAGAGGAATTTATGGACCCTACAGCTTTATTTCCTCTAAGAAGTCATAAATAAGTATAGAGCAAGCAATCTGAAAAATAATCTGGCTGAGTAGTTAGAAACATTGATGACCCTATTTTAGAAGATTTTAGAAGACCTATTTGAAGTTATCACCCTGAGGGGCCCCAGCATATTATGTCCTTTAACACAATAACTTGGGAATTCTTTTTCTAGTGTGAGAAGTCTCTTCTATTCTGAAAATTACTCAGCCTCCTAGTATGGATTTGACTTTTGGAAGTGACCTAACATCCTTAGGTATCAATTGTGTATATAGGGTGGGTGATGAAAGTGGGCAGTGCAAATTTAGATTTAAAAAATGGCATGTGACTATAAATACAACAAAACTGATTTTTCTCTGCTGCTCCCAAGCCAAGTCTGAGGGCAATTCAGGGGGAAGCTATGGATGAGAGCATGATCTGACGGGGACAGCTGTCATCCGTCATCCCATTGACCTTGAGGTTAATTCACCTGATCTGGCTGGCTGAGTAAAGGTCATCTCCATCCGCCCTCACTACCCCATGGGCATCCCCTTTGAAACTCCTCAAATGATAATAAAGAGAGAGAGAGAGAGAGAGAGAGAGAGAGGAGAAAAGAGCCCTTCTTTCATCAGGAATGGATATCCATTCTTTCAACAAATGTTTATAGAACTTCTGTATTATCAAACCTTGTCTAGGATATGCTAGAAAACAAGACAGATCAGACTCCTATGTTCAGATTAACGACACAGGAAAAAGGAGAAATGAAATCAACAAAAATTTTAAATGCTAGCAAATGTAATGAAGAAAATGGAGATAGCAGATAAAAACACTACTTTAGGAGGCTGAGGCAGGTATTATTTTCTGAATGATGAAAAGTTGCCAACAAGGGGAACATCACTGGGAAGATTTCTAGGCTGAAGGAAGATCACAGCTAAAAGTTCTGACATAGGATGAGCCAGGTGGCAGGACTTGGGGTCAATTACCACGAGCTTGAGTACAATGTGAATAAGACCCATTATATACCCAACTGTTGTTGTTGTTGTTAGGTGCCATCGAGTCGGTATCTGACTCATAGCGACCCTCTGTACAACAGGGGAAACACTATTGTCAGTGCTTCTCTGCTGTTCATAGGGTTTTCAATGGCAGATTGATTTTTGGGAGGGGGTTGTCAGGTCCTTCTCCCAAATATACCCAACTAGTTGTTCTTTCACAAGCATCAAATCATTGGCGGTCCCAAAGTGTTTTGACCGAAAGCAGTTTCTGAGTAGTGGGAGGAATGGCCTTACCAAAGGTTATCACTTGAAAAGAGACAATACTCTCATGGACAGAAATTATGGGTGTTCAGGTGTTAGAATGAAAACAGGACATTTCCTTTGAGTTACATGAAAGGAAGTTTAACACATTTTTAAGAGGATGATATTGGCTCACATTTAATTTGAGATTTTTTTCTAGACCTAAACATTTGCTTCCTGCTCAGGCAAGCTTGAGAAGATGGGATCAAGGGAGTTTTGTGGTCCACTGAGCAAAGGATGGGAAAATCAGAAAGATTTTGAGTTATAATCCCAGTTGAGCTACCAGGTGACCTTTAGGCAAGTCATTCGACCTCCCTGTGCCTCATGCTCCCAGCTGGAAAATTGGATAAGACCAGCAGGATATCACTGAAAACCAGATGCTGCACCGAACCCAAGCTTTCCCAGCTAAATAAATTACCACCCGAGGGGGGTAGGGTCCAATCTATCAGCCTGGGTGAAATGTCCAATTAATGGAATTAGATCACTTTTTATTTAAGTTATTAATTTATCCTATATCCATTAAAACAATTTAATAAAATGGGTAGTTCAAACATGAGTACTATTTCCCGAGCGATTTAGAGGCCTCACTCTGCTTGCATTGAATTTGCCATAGTGTGTATGTAGGTTAATAATTGTTACAATCTTGGTCTTGCCTCATTACACCTTCCCATGGCCAGCCATGCCAGCATCAATGACACACAGCTGGAACAACAAAGAGAAAGTCAAAACAGGAGTTTATTTCCCCATTTTTCAAACAAAATAAACTTGTCATTTCTATATGAAACAGGACAATGATGTTTTGTGTCTAGATATTACTAAGATATGTAAATAGAGAGCAAAAATTTCATCCTCCATTAGAGTGTTTTGACTATATCAATAATAAGCAAGATTTTGCTTACAAAGACTAATTTAGGACATGCAAAAATATTTTAAACTTTTTCAGTTTAAATTAAAACATCTTTTCATTTCATGAGAAAAATATGTTTATTCAAATTAAATTATCTGCTTTACTGAATAGAAAAAATGTTGGTGGGGCAACTGACACTACTTTATCCTTTGGCAAAGTTAATATTTGTGTATATTTGCAAAGTAGACTCTAACTCTTTAACTTGAACTTGGAGCACAGGTGGTATCACAAGCATCATAGACATGGAGACATGGTCAATACAGGTGTACATCCTTTTTATACAATGAGTCCCTGCACATTCAGTAATATCCCAGTGTCTGACTTAGCTTTTCCTTTCCAAGTGTATATTTTGATGTCCTGTGAACATATGTAGAAAGAAAATTAAGTAAGGAATCTGAGATATTAAAATATAACTACAGATTCCAGTACATACCTAACATTCCTCCAAAGGATTATTCATATAGAATGTATGTGCAATGACAAATCACTTATGAAAATCCCATAAAGTCCTCTACTGTAAAATTTAACTCATAATTGTTTCTTTCCTCTAGGAGACTTCAGTGAAAGTAATGATGTTTTTTCTTGGACTGAACCACTTTTGCACGGTTGCTTTTCCTTTAGTTCGGTGAAGAGATGCTCTAGGTTGATATGAAGATTTTCTTGTTAGATTTTGTCTTGAATGAAGACCCTTATTGTTTATCCTTCATTAATCTTAATTCTGATAAAACAATTTTTTCATCTGATCAAGCTTTTATTTTCTTAAAAGCCCATTGGCAATATAAATGATAGATGAGTACCTGAAGTTCTTGTAGTTGGGTGACTTTGGTAAGGTTGCAAAATATCTCAGAGACACATTTTCACTTGTCTATAAAATGGAGAAAGTAAGTAACACTTACCTTGAAAGGATGTCATAATAAGAATCAACAAAATATAAATCCTTGTCAATTATGCTATGCTCTAGGAATGTAACTTACTGTTCTAGATGGTTGTTTATCCTCTTAAGTTTGCCATAGGGGTTTGTCTACCCAAGTAGCTCTTCAAGTCCTCTGTGTACAACCAAGTAGATACCTAACTGGGCTGAAATCAGTTACTCTACATGAACCATCTGCTAAGATGCCCACATCTTGGAGAATCAGCTGAAGGACCATGGAAACCGTTTAGAGTGGCAGTAGCCTATGCATGCATTTGCCATATCCCATCACTATTCAATGTGTAGTTGTTAGCTATTGTACTACATTCAGGAAAACACAGAAATAAGTAACTGGCATTGTGTAATATGTACAAAGTTAAATTGTATATATTTTTCTCCTCTTCATTTTCAGTGGGGCAATATCTGTTTTGTTCTTAAGCATAAATAAATATTTGGAATAAATCCCCCCATCCAAGCAATGATGATAATAAAGGAAGAGGGCATGGGGGAAAAGAGAGGGAACAAAACACAAAATAAATTTTTGGAAGAAGAATGTTCTACTTTATCATGTACATCTTTTATGCCTTTTTCCTTCTTCTATATTGTTAAATTTTTAAGAAATTTTAAGAAATTTGTCATAGCTTTATTTTCTTGGTGCTAAACTCATTATCACCCCAGCAGTTACATTTGCTAGCCAGACTTGTTGTTGTTGTTGTTAGGTGCCGTCAAGTCGGTATCCGACTCATATCGACCCTCTGTACAACAGGGGAAACACTATTGTCAGTTCGTCACTTCTCTGCTGTTCGTAGGGTTTTCAATAGCAGATTGATTTTTGGGAGGGGGTTGCCAGGTCCTTCTCCCAAGCCTACAGCTTCTGGTGTTCCCAGGCGGTCTCCCATCCAGGTACTCACCAGGCCTGACCCTGCTTGGCTTCCGAGATCTGACGGGATCGGATGCCACAGTGCTACCGCTGCAGGAAAGTGCAATATACAATGTCATTATAATGGAAATTCAGATGTATTTTTTAAATCTCAGCCTGGCAGCATTTGATACAACATATCTTCAGCAGAGTAAAGGAGATGTGAATGTTTCTTTAAAATAAAGTATAATTGTGGGTGGTTATGTACTACATGTATTTCTTTAAGTACAAGGTTCTACCAAAATATTCTACCAAAATAACTGGCTTAACACGTCCATAAGCCAAATATTTAAATCACTTAGAGGATAAAATCAATCTTTTTTTATAATTAATAATTCTTGAAACTAGTTTGTACATATGGAGAGCCCAATTCATAGGATTACCCACAAAAAAAAAAAAAAAAAAAAAAAAAAAAAAAAAAAACACTGTAGAATCTGGGAAGCTCCCATCATTCATTTAGCATCAAAAACCTTGACACATTTTCTCCCCACCTCCATAGTGGTGGTGGTAAAGAATAATGTTTTCCAGTTGACATGTCTATAAACTTCTGGCATGTACCTGAGAAAAAATCACTGTCATCCATTACAGACTTTTAGGTTGATAACATGCATTTAAGACCTTTCAAAATAATAATAGATATTTTATGCAGTAGGTTACAATGGCCCTCAAACCTGTGTGGTCAATTAGGTCAACATAAAGGATATTTGCAACACAAATGCAACTGATCTTCATTAGTAAGATTGCTGGTTTATGTCCAATACATCCTTAATTATAAACGTAAGCATATGATGCCAAGTTCATCAGCCATTAACTCAAAGTAAATATTAAAGTAAGTCAAGTAAAGTTCATAAATTCAAGGCACCTATAATTAAAATGCTGGCGGAAATATATGGGGGGAAAAAAACCCACAGTGTTAGCCTATAAAACCTGGTCAATTTCAGCAGCAAAGTTTCTAAAACTACTTTATTTCATAGGCAAGCTACTAACTAGCAACTAGAATCAGCAGTAGATAATAGCTGGTATAAAATGATATCCAAAACCCAACCTCAAATATTATCTGTAATATATTATAGCATCTGTATTTCTAAAGGAGTTCATTTAACATTTGTATGCTCGCCAACATTTCTGAATTTTACTCAGTACTTAAATGTGGCTTTTAACAATGACTTGCATTCCCTAATACATACTCATAATTTACTTTTCTGGCTTCTGCCCTCTCCAGTAACAACATCTCATTTGTGCTTACTCATTAAATATTTAGTCCACAATGGCTAATGTTATTTTCTTACCTGCTTAAAAGAAACACAAATATTCATAACCTTATATTTATGTATTTGCTCATTTGAACATCATTGTAGTTTCTACAGTTCTTTAAGGTAATATGTTCTTCTAGATTTTCTTTTCCATTTCTTTACTAGTCCCATTTGCCAAGAAAAGGCCATCTGCCTTTTAATCCATCATACTCTTTGCCATTCTCACATCCCTATGTACTTCTTGCAAATGCAACAGGCAGAGTTCCTGAGTGAAAGAAAATTTACAATATGAAACATCGTACTTGACCAGATCTTACCATCAACAAAAGATGCACTTTACATCTCAGGTTTATGACATCATTAACTTTCAGCTGTTCAGGAATAGCAATGAAATCCGCTGTGCAATCTATATTTCCAGTCTCCTCTCCAGATCCAAATATGTAACAACCTACACATCTCTACCTGGATGGTCCAAAGGCACTTCAAAACCAAATATCAGGTATGGATCCTTCTTATCCTCAGCAAAATTGTCCCATTTGCTATTTTCCACACCTTAGTGAATGGTACCTCAAGGTACCATTTGTATCAGCTGAAGATGGGGTACAATCAGCCATGTCTTCTGACATTAAATCAATGGTAATTCCTAATTGATTAAAACTTCAAAAATTGCTAAGGACTAGGGTTTAGCTCAGTTGATAGAGTACTACTCTGCACTCTCTGAGGACCCAGGTTTGATGCCTAGCACTGCAAAAATGGGAGCATGGCAATCCACTCCCAAAGCAATCCCAAAACAATCAGCCATTGAAAACCCTATGAGGGTTGCTATGAGTGAGGCAGGACTCAATGGCACCTAAAAACAACAACACAATTGCTAAACCTCTCCTCTCAGCTCTATCCCTCTTGTTAAAGCTTATCAGTTCAGGCCTTCCTAATCTCTCACTCAGACTCCCGTCTCCAGTCTCTGCCTCCAATCTTGCTGAATTCTGGTTATTTTACCTACAGCTGGCAGACAAAACTTTTAATATGGAAGTCTGTGTGCATCACTTCCTGTATGTATTTAGGGCCTTCTTGTTGCAATCAGCATAAAAATCAAATTCTAAGATGACCCAAAAGCCTCAAAAAAATGGGTTCTTACCTGTATTCCTTATCCTGATCTGCCATCAGACCCCTGTCCCCATCCAATCCTTTATAATCTCAATTCTAAGCCCTGTTCTCACAACTGTTCCCTATCACATGTTGTTGTTGTTAGGTGCTGTCAAGTTGGGTCCAATTCACAATGACCCTCACAAGGTTTTCAATAGATGATTGCTTTGGGATTGCTTCAGGAGTAGATTGATGCATCTTTCTCCATCTTTGTGGTGCTGGGGATCAAACTTGTGTCCTCAGAGAGTGCAGAGCAGCACTATACCAATTGAGCTAAACTCCAGCCCCCCGTCACAAAGGGTGTTTTAGATGATTGTGTTCCTCCCCCAAACTGATTCTTTTTACCCTTAGAAATTCATCTCAGATATCTGTCATTTCCTTTTAGAAATTTTCCTCGACATGGCCCCAAAGTGGAGGTATAGTACCCCCAAAGCTCTTTTTGCTTACTCTCTAGCATTTTCATTCACTCTTTGCAATTAAAACCATATGATAATTGTTTCACTTCTTAGAATTATCTCTCTACTTGCAGGACCTCAGATGTCTCCACATAATCAAACTGTAAAGTCTCAGTGGTCAGTCAAGGATGCTGCCTTAGTTCATTTTGTGTTACTATGACAGAGTATCTGAGACTGGATAATTTATAAACAACAGAAACTTATTTGGTTCATGTTTATTGAAGCTGGGAAGTCCAAAGCCACGTTACTGGCATCTGGGGAGGGTCTCCATGCTGGGTTATCCCATGACAGAGGCAGGGGGCAAGAAAGTATAAGTGCAAGGGGCAGCCATACTTGTTTTTTCAAGTCTATTCTCATGACAATGAATCCACTACCCCCTTAAAAACATTAATTCATTCATGAGGTCAGAGCCTGAATAACCTAATCACTTCTTAAAGGCTCTATTTCTTACCATTATTGCCTTGAAGATTAAGTTTCCAAAGCATGAACTTTAGGGAAAACATTCAAACCTTAGCAGACCCTGACAACACCTAGGATGGTTCCTTGCACGTGGTAGATGTTCAGTAAATGCTTGTTACAGAAAAAAAATGAATTGGTTAGGTTTTTACTGTATATGATTCTTTTTCTTTTCTATGAGGTTTTTTGTTTGTTTGTTTTTTGCAGGGCTTGGGGGTTGAACCCATGGCCTCACACATACTGGGCAAGGCAGGTGTTCTACCACTAAGCCATACCTCTGGCCTTGTTTTTATTTTATTTTATTTTTGAGACAGGGTCTCACTAAATTGCACAGGCTATCTCAGGTCTTGAACTCACAATCCTCCTGCCTCTGTCTCCTGAGTTGCTGAGATTAGAGGCATGTGGCACAGTATCTGTCTCACCAGAGTTTTTTAAAGGAGCTTTTAATGACCAGCTACATAACGGATAATTCTGTATTTTGTATGGTCAATTCTTCAAAAGGGCAGGAGAAAATGGGAAGAAAAGAGAAAGAAAGAGAATCAGGTAACCCACAAGTTATCTAATAGTTTGAGGTATAACTAATTGACCTTCAATGATGGTGGTAAGTTTCAGAGTCATAATTTCACTTACCAAACTTTGTAACATTGAAGTCCCCTCCATGATGGAAGAAACATATCATCTGAAGGATTCTACCAATGCTACCTGTTGATGAACATGCAAGTGCTTGACCCCGACTCTGCCCTCTCCACTCTGCACTGTAACTAGTCCCTTGCCCACCAGTTAAGTTCACCCACTGGGAACCCTAGGAGGAATGAGGGGGAAGAAGGTAAGCAAAGGAAAGTATTCAGAGACTGGGACCCTCCTCTCAAAAGTCACTTCAGGGGGACTATCTCTGTAGGCTGAAAGTTGCTGGCCATTATGGCAGCCTCCTTTGCATGGTCTACTCATTGTGGGCTCTGGTGGTGGCTCTTTTCTCCTCACTCCTTTAAATATCAGAGCAGTTATGATGGACTAGCTGATCACTAATCCCATGCTCCTTCACACTACCTGGTGATTATCCTCTTCCCCATCCATGGCTTTGTAAGTAGTCCCTTAGCAAATTAACCTTCTTCAAAATATTCATTTGAGCATACCTTCAGATTTTTGAGGGCTATGGATGATATATCTCCATAATCTTTAATTTTTTTTCCTTATTAAGGTCATCATTGGAATTGGGTCTCTAGATTAAGAAAAGAAGAAAGCAACATGTAGAAGAAATACATATAAACCCATTAGGATCCACTGATTAGACTACCACATGTATTACATTTCCTGGGGGAAATAGGAGAATTTATAACAAAGAAGGAAGTACACTGGGGTTTTAAGATGGAAGAAGGTGAGATCAGGGGCAGATAAACCTAAAGATGTTTCCGTGTGTGTGTGTGTGTGTGTGTGTGTGTGTGTGTGTGTGTGTGATGCTATTAAGAGAAAGTTTTCTAAGCATGGGAGCAGCCTAGAGGCTGAGCAGTACCACTCTACAACTGGGTTGACTCTACTCTCTATGCACTCTGCAAGGTTTTCCCATGCCAAGCCCACAGTGGATGCTGCCCTTGCTGATTTGCTGGTGTTCCACAAGGTGAGGCCACCTGAGGCCTCAAGTGGGATTCCTCAGAGCAACAAGCCCCAACCTCAGGGCAAGACAGAGTTGTTTAGATGGTGAAATTTTCATTTTGCTTTGGCCTGACATAACATTTTAAATGTGAACTTTCTCCATCCTGTGCTCAGAGATAAAATGGGCCTGATTTCTAGCCTTGATTGGAAGATCCTTGTAGCAAAAGTAAGGCGTCAGATAGCTTGGATTTCAAACAGAATGCCTTTGGATTGTCACTCAAGAAGCCTTAGCCAAATGAATTATGACCTTGTGGTGTAAATGATTTAGTTGAGTTTTGCATTTTTTTAATCTACAAAAATTGCCTTTATTCTTACTTTAACTGGGGAAGTGAAGAAAGGAGGGAAGAAAGGTGGCTAGTAGTGAGGAAGCATGCTTAATAGAAGCATTTTTAAAACTAGAATATTATACCTACTTCTACTTATGTGACAATAGTCAAGTGTACTTTAACCCTTTGCATGTAAAATACTAACTCTTACAGGCTTGTCATGAATATTAACTATTGATCTCTTTCTTTTCATTCCAAGTATTCTTCCTACTATAAAATTAAAAATGATCTTTTTAAGAAAAGTTTATTTCTCATTGCTCCTTCTATAGATACCTGCTTATCTAGGAACCTGCAGTTTTATTTGTCCTACCCCACTGCCAACATCTGATTATCTATACAAACCAAAGCATTCTCTGTACATCTGAGCTCTGTCTAAAGTCTGTTGGTACAAATCTTGACAGGTCAAGGAGATGGTTTGTTTTTATTTATTTTATTAATTAATTGACTGTGGAATATGGGGTTGAACCAATTACCTCATACACACTTTGTCAGTGCTCTGCCCCTGGACTGCAATACCAGGTCCACTTTTTACTTTCTTGTTTTGTGTCAGGGTCTTGCTAAGTTGCACAGACTGCCTCTGGCCTTGAACTTGAGATCCTCCTGCCTCACCTTCCAGAGTCGGAGGTAACAGAGGCATGCACCTCCACACCCACTTGATGTGGTTTATAATGCATCTTCAATGTGGTTAAGCTCTCTGAGAACTGGCACCATGGAAGTGAGCATTTTCATTTCTTCTGAGCTGGGACCTTAGCATCATCTAAAAAGCAAGTTTTCTTCAGTGACCCCCACAAGATCCATCAGCATAGAAGATGACCACTCTGCAGCCATTCAACACTAAGCTCCTCTCTGAACATACTGCCAACAAGGGTAAAAGTTGTACTGGTGGTTTTTGTGAGTAGACTTTGGTCAACTGAGCCCTTGACTCATACCACTAACATGTTTCACGTAACTGATTATACAGCGCTTGCCAGCAGAAATATTTTTCCAGGACTTATCTCCCAGGTATAGGCAGGATTTAAATCAGTGCCTTGGGGACAATAAGCTTCAAAGTACATTCTTAATAATATCTGCATTCCATTCCCAGTAGAAAAGGGCCCATGGCCTGGAAAAGAATTTGTAGGTTTTGGGCTAGCACCTCTGTTCTTCCAAGTTTAGGCTAGCAAGTGTAATTCACTCCAAACCATGCATCTACCTTTGGGAAAAATTTTTAGACAGGAAAGTTTCACATATGAGGAAGAAATAAATGTCCCAGAAATGGTAAAAGTGAATACAGTGACAAACTGCAAATTCAAAAGTCTTTTGTTGTTTTCAGATTTGGGGCACATCTGCTCTACCAAACTACCTTTGCAGTGAATACATTTAAATGTTACTTCTTTATTCAAAAATGGTACAAGAATTGATAAGATGGCTTTTTTTCTCTTAATATCTTGAAATTTTTAAGAGAACAAGATCATTGTACACATCTGACTAGGCTAAATGAATCTTATTTATAAGAATCAGACAAAATCAAAGACCTGCTATCAATAAAAAATGGTCATTATTATGTATGACAGTATCAAGCCCTTGAGGAATCTGCAACAAATCAATATTAAATAATAAGATCTGACCTTTATTATTAATTATTTTATGTTTGTATGATTTACAATAATGGAGTATTTAAGTTTTTTACAATTTTAACAAATCTGATAGTAGTCCATCTCTATGAGCAGTTTTTCTCAGCAGGGATTCGGTTGTTCCCTTGATAAATCCTTGAACTGTCCCCAACTTGGACTTAATTTCACATTCAGCTCTACTATAAACAACTACAGATAACCAAAGGGATTTTATGGTCTCTTCATGAAAGTTGTCATCAAAAAACTTACAAAGCTATAATTCAATCAGACTTTGATCTGTTTTGATGATTGATGTATGCCATGGTTTGAATATAAAGTGTCCCCCAAAGGTGATGTGCTTTAACGTTTGGTCACCAGCTTATGATGCCAATTGTGGAGGTCAGGGAACTTGGGAGGCAGGTCTTATCTTTGAAGAAGTGATATCACCAGAGGCAGGCCTTTGGAGGTTTTTACCCCAGACCCACGGCCCAGCTCTCTCTCTCTGGTGCCTGCTCAGGAAGATGCAAAGTTGTCTGTCATCAGGGCTTGCCTCCTGCCATTGCCACATCTGTTCTGCTGCCATTATGGACTGACTTCTAACTGTTAGCTCCCAATAAATCTCTTCCCCCATAAGTTAATTGCAGTTGGTTTTTCTGCTGCAGCAGACTAAAACAATGTATCTCCTCAGTGATCTTATATGACTCAATTTCTTAGTTATGCTGGATTCTTCTGGAGAAAAATGTAATGAGAGAAAAATCTTACACTTATATATTCCCAGGTTGAATAAAAATGAGACTATCAAAAAGTTTATCCAAAGCTTTTTGTTTAAAGCAAAACTAAAAAGAATTGTTTCCGAAACTTAAAAGTGTTTTCCAATAACCTGTTTTGCTAACCCCATTTTCTTCTTGGCTCTGAAAGGATTATCAATTCTCTGTTATCCACAGCTCTTCTGATTTTCAAATCGGTGTTTTTACCTCATAAATTCAAATCCTGAATAAACTTTCCATGTCTTCTACTTCTGGAATATTCAATTATTAACAATCCTACAAATGTTAGATTGGTAAAATAAAAGAAACAGGCATTATTTGATCTCCTTGCCTACTGTAAGCATTTCAACATAAATTTTAATGCATTCAAATCATTAACTGATCTTATGAAATTGGCCTATAGTGTTATTACTTACATAATGAAGTACTGGACTTAGGACCTGTCACTAGACTAATCGAGCCATGATTCTTTAAGATTAGGTTAGCGAAATGTCAGCACATATTAATTTATTTAATTTGAAAATTACATATCAGAGACCAAAGCAATTTGTGGGTTAAATTGTCTCTCTGTGTATCAGATTCATGATCTTCTGGGTTCATAGATCAAGTTCTCTTCTCCCATGCACCATGTGAAAACCTCCAAACACTGTTTAGCTTATACAATGTGTCATACACAGTAAGGCTTGCTCCTTCAGTGGTTACAAAGAAGGTAATTCAATCTTAAAATTCTACTGCTGTCATAAGTGTTTATGACATCACCAAGACCTAGCAGCTCAATTGTAGCTTTGTCCTCCTTCTGCTAACATGCATTATTAGAGATGGACTGTCAACGTCTAAGAAGTCATTTTAACCGCTCCTTTGCAAAAGTCGCTGCTTATAAAAATTCCGTGAATTGTCAGGATAGTAGCACAAAATGACTGCTAGTCTTCTAACAACTCTACTCATGGAAGAAAGCACAGCCCTTACTGTTAATTCTCAGAGTTCACATACAATTGTGCTTTTCATTTCCAGACCTCAAAAGCTCTTACAAGTTAGTGAATATTTAAAGATCACCTCTCTTTGCCCAACCCTGAAGACCCAGCTTTTGTTTCACTTCCTGGATAAAGACAACAAAGCCATGCAAGGAAGGATGTGGGTTTGGAGCAGGAGAAAAATGGTTCAAATGCTCAGTCTACCACCTACTAGCCACCTAATGGCCTCTGCTCTTTCTCTTTGCTATCGTGCAGAAACTAAGGGGTTTGGATAGAAATCGCTCTGTCCATTGTTCAAGAAATGGTCCTTGATCACTTAAATGAGTTCGTATAAAGCTATTGCCACTGTGCCTTTTTGGAGTGGACACAATCCAGTCCTAAGTCCATTAGCTTATGACTCTCATACAGACACAGTGATTGATTCAGAAACAGAAGTATTACCTGCTCTGCCTTCATGAAAAGTAAACTCTTCAGACATTGTTTTCCTCTTCTGAGGGATGTGTACAGTTCAGAGGCTTGGACTGCTGTGCATATCACAAGATAAGACACTGGAATAGAAAGCTAAAAGAAGAAAAGCTGAATATAAAGAATCTCAGAACAAATAAATAGACGACCTGATCAAACCAGAACTGATCTCCCGTTTTTTAATTCCATGAACTAATAGCTTATACTATTGAAAGCAGATGGGAACTGGGTTATCTGTTACTTGTGCTCAAAGTAACCAAACTGATTCACTAGCTCAGTAATATTCAACCTTAGTGTCCTCATCTGTAAATTAAAGATACCAGCAACTACTTTGTAAAACGTCTTTGGGGATTAAATGAAATGACATATGTAAAATACCTGGCACATGTGGCTAATAAATGCTACCTCATTTTCTACCCATGACCCAAGAGAGATATTCACTTTCTAGATCTAAAGCATGTGTTTGTACCTTACATATATCATTCAGCATAAGCACTTTGAATTTTATTAGTATTTTAGGAACTCTTATCCCTTAACTAGTATTGTACTTCTGGGGTCACATATGACCCCATGACACATTTGCCCATGCTACAGTGCCCCATGTCTTGAACCCAGCCAGGGGTCTATTTTCACCCTGCAATACAAGTTAATGGTTAAGTGAGGGTAGGAATTGGCTTTCAATCATCCCTTTGAGGACCAAAAGAAAGCTACAAACCCTCTGCAACAGAAAAAAAAAAGGAAATATTGCACATATGCATTGATGAAGAATACATCTGCCATCATACACAGGGAGGTATGTCTCATAGTTAGATTAAAAGACTGACAAATAGGTAAAACTCCTTCATTTTATATCTATCTCCAACAAGTGCTATGACCCCTTTAAACAGATTATCAGCCCCTTTTATGTGGCTCTAAAATTTAACTTGCCTGCAGCCATAGCACTGTGGCATCCGATCCTATCAGATCTCGGAAGCTAAACAGTGTCATGCCTGGTTAGTACTTGGAGAGACCGCCTGGGAACACCAGATAATGTATGATTGGGAGGAGGACCTGGGAGTCCACTCCCAAAAATCAATCCACCATTGAAAATCCTATGAATAGCAGAGAAGAACTGACTGTTGTATGGAGGGTCACTATGAGTTGGACACTGACTTGACGGCACCTAACAATAACAAAATCTAACCTAATACTATAGTATTAGGTCTTCTTTACTTCTCAGCCCTACAAATTTCTTGCTACCTAAGTAACCCAGGGTGCCCTCCCCAGTGAATCACAATATTTCCCCTCCCTGGCTGACAAAAACAATTTTTATGGAAAATCTTAGTTGATAAAGTTTTGTTGTTGTTGTTGTTTTTACAGTACTTAGGGATTGAACCCAGGGCCTCACATATACTTTGCAAGTACTGCACCACGGGGCTGTACTCCTAGCCCTTTTTCTTTATTTTGAGTCAGGGTCTTAACTAAGTTACACAGGCTGCCTTGGCCTTGAATTCTCAATGCTTTGCCTCCCTAGTTGGTGGGATCACAGGTGTGTGCCACTGTGTCTGGCTGATGAAATGTACTTTTAAAAGCCTTTGATTTGTTAAAATGTCAAAGTGGCTTGAGCTGTCTGATTTCAGTATCATGTACTCTTCTCTTCCTTTATCCAGTTGTTGTTAGATGCCATAGGGCCCAGTCCAACTCATTAGCAACCCTGTGTGCAAGAGGTCAAAACAGTCCCTAACACTGTGCCATGCCCAGTATATGTCAGTGATTCTCTGCTATTGATAGGGTTTTCAATGGCTGATTGTTTCTGGAGTGGGCTGCTAGGTCTTTCTCCCATTTTTGCGGTGGTAGGGATAAAACCCAGGATCTCAGAGAGTGCAGAGTAGCAGTTTACCTTATGAGCTAAACCCCAGCCCTTACCCAGTGGTTAGTAAACCACTAAGTCTTAGGTTAACTATCACTGGTGCATGTTAAGAACACCTAGATTCACTAATACCTTATGAACTTACAAGTGACTTAAAATAATGATTATTTATCTCATGGATCTGTTGGTCAGCAATTTGCAGCTGGTTGAGGTTCTTTTGGTTTCAGCTATATAACCACAAGTACCAGGTCAACTGTTGATGGGTGAAGGACTGCGAATACACAATACTCTATTTCATGTGGCCCTTCCTCCTCCAGGAGTATGGCTGGAGCTAGCTTTCATAACACGAACAGGCTTTCAAGAGTAAGCACAGATGTATACAAGGTCTCTTGAGGCCTGGTTGAGAATGGGCACAATGTCACTTCTCTCACATGCTATTGATGAATTCAAGGCATATGGCCAGCACAGATTCATAGATCAAGAAAAATACTTGGCCCCTTTATGGGAAAAGTATCAGTCACATTGCAAAGGAATACACAAGGAAGGAAATAATGGCCACTTTTTGCAGTTAATCTATCATATCCCATTTCCCTTTCTGTATTACAAATCCTCAAGTACTGTCTCATTACATGTGGTAGCAGTTACCTGCAGTGTTTCCCACTATGTTTTCCATGAACTACTCTGCAACAATGGGCTTAAACATAAATAAGATTGTGTGCCTGGCACAGAATAGGGAAGTGTTTCAATCTGGTGTACATAGGGTCACTAAGAGTCTGACTCAACTTGACGGCACCTAGCAACAACAACTCTTCAGTTACTTCACTCCAAGTCCCCTGCAAGATTTGGTGATGGTAACTTTAACTGGCATGTCCATTTATAACAAATCTGCTCAGCCAGAAGACTTATTCATTCATGTGGAAATGGAGCCACAGGAATTGTAAGTGGTTAGGTTAATTGGTTACAAAACAATATTTATCTCAGTCATTTCACAATGCTGGCTGCACCATAAAATTCACTGCAGTGCTTTGAAAGCTACAGATGTCCACCTAGGAAAACTTAGTGTCTGAAAATTGAGTATCTGAGGTTGGGGCCTGTATATATTAAAATCTCCCCCACATAGAACTATTGCATTCCTACGTTTTTGAATGACTGATGTAGCTATCAATCCACAGGCTCTTCTAATAAACTGGTGGGTCTCAAAACTGAGTGTGCATCAGAATCACCTGAAGAACTTGTTAAATACCAATTGCTGGCTTTAAAACCCAAGCCTGTGATTCAGTGGGTCTATCTGGTGAGGGGCTCAGGTGATGCTAAAGATACCAGTTCAAGGACTATACTTTGAGAACTATCATCATAAGGAATATGGACCATGGGCATGCTTATAATACACCATCTCAGAGATGCATTTGTCCCCAGTACTGTCAGTGAAGCATGAGTTCCATTTTATAGAACTGTGGTAATTCCAGGAGAGGAAAAGGATGATTTCTTTAATACCTAACAATGTTTGAGTCTCCAAGTCAGTGGTTCTGATTAAATTGTTCTTTGTCAGAACCTCTGCACTAATGTATACAAACAATACAAGAAGTAATAAATGCCAAAGGAGGAATACAGGTTCCAAGTGCCAAAGGTATCCTGAGAAAGTCATGAGTTGTGTAGTTCAATGGAGGTGGACCAGGGAGACAGGGACAATCTGAGATAAGATGGACCTCCAAATTTCCTAGCCAGTGTACATGGGGTTAGAGTGCACAGGTGATCCTGGGGTAGTGAAATGCCCATTCAGGAGGCTGTTGGTGGCTTATGCAGTGAAATAAGGGTCATGATTACACATTGGGTTACAGCTTGTTCCAGAATTTTAAAAATTTTAAGAAGTGATAGAAAGTTGACTGGTAGGACTTTTCCAAATTCCAGGTCAAGGCCACAAACGACCTTCAGATCCTCAGGTACCTCCAGAGAGGTAGAAATAAAAGGATCATTAGTGAAGAGGTGACCTCTCCTGTCATGAGAAAAAGGAGGATGCGATGGCTCATTGTGAGAACATAATACTGTCCCCTTTGAAAGAAAATAGATAATGCCAAGGGCGCTATTTCCATTCCTCATTCAACAAGCTTTATTGAGTATTTCCCATACCAGGGATCATGTTAGTCACTGGGAATATATCTGTGAACAAAGCACCATCTCTGCCCTCAAGGAATTAGTCTAGTCAGGTGGGACGAGTCAAAGGCATCTATTTAACACACATTGCTCTAAGGTGTTTCATCATATTCCGGAAACCACACATTTGCTAGCAGGGCTTTTAAATGAAGGGTTCTGTTGAGCTTCTGGTAACTAAACCCTATCAGTCCTTCTCCCCAGGGCTCCTCTCAGGAGCAACATGCAATGACTGATTGCTCAAATGGAGGAAAGCATCTCTAGCACTCACCCAATGCTGTCCAAGCACAGTTTTCTGGTGGAGAATGGGTTGAAAGAGCAGGATTCCCAGCTGATGAGAATGTTTCTTAAATCAAGAAAATGATGATTTTTGCAACAGAATACCGAGACCCAAAGCAGACAAACTACTATGAGACAAGGGCAGCTGAGCACCCCAACTACCTAGGATGGAATGCTGGAAAATAAAACCTCACTAGCCACACTTCACACACACTTCTGAAGGTTGACTCAGTCTCATCAGGACAGGCTGCTACATCAGAGAAAAACATAGAAGTAAATGTGGTTGATCACATCCAAGGAGTAAGATTTTCTTTCTATATCAACCATGTGGAAGAGCTGTGGTAAAATAGAGGGTTGAAATATGGATGCATGCCTTTGAAAGTACAGTGACCATGACCTTCTTACCCTGTAACTAGCATTCCAATCTGTATCTTGGGTATGAAAAATCACCCTACTCCTTCCTCTCCTCCTCCCTTATAAAGAGGTAATGAGGGGACAAAGGGAGCTGGATCTTATACAAAGAAGGATGACAGTGACCCTCCTGATATATTAAACTACTTAGCCTGTGATATAAATCTCTGTCAATCCATACATAGGTTATTACACCACAGCTCTTATCAAGAACTGGCAAGTATCTCCTTAATTAATGACTTATTTGATTACATCCAGCCTCTTGGCTTTCATTGCTATTTTCATATTGATGACCCACAAAGGTCCATTTCCAGTCTATGCTTCTTCCCTAAACTCCAAACTCACATGACAAGGTGTCTCTTTGATACTTCATCTGGAAGTACAATAGGTGCTTTAAACTCAGCTAGTCTAGATATGAGCTTGGGGTTCTGCCCCACTGGAGCCTACTCCTTGGTAGAGGGCAGTTCTGATCACACAGTTACTCCAGTGGCTTCCCACTGGAGTACTCCAGTGGCCATTTAACACAGAATCCTCCAAGGCTCTACATGAGTTGGATCCCATGACCTCACTGATCTTAACCTCTCCCATCTTCTCCTTGCTCAGCCTAGCCACTGTAGAACTACTGCTCTTTCTAGAATATATCAACCAAGCCACCTTGGGTCTTTGGTTCTCTTTTTCCCTCTTCTCTCACGTACCCATGTGGTGTCCTCCTTCACTGTATCAGGTCTCAGCCTGAAGGTCAGCTCATTAGAAAAGCCTTTCCTAGCCATACTATTTAAAATAGCTCTTCCCTCAATATTTAGTCTCTTATCCTAATTTAGTTTTTTTTCATTATACTCACCAGCATATGACAGATTCCATTTACCATTTTACTTAACTATGAAGTGTTTCATCCTATCAGAATATAAACACCAAGACAAAGAAGCTTTGTTTATTTCATTTTTGTGTCTCCAAGTGCCCTAAACAGTAGCTGGTATATAGTACATGCTCAACAAATATTTGCTAGATGATTCAGTGATTGATTCATTGGACCTGTAGCACCTGAAAATGAGTCTTGAATTGGTTCAGATATCATGTACACAGCCTTCAGCTTTCTATAGTAGGGGGTGTACTACAATTGAAGATCTTTTCCACTCTATGGTTTTTTACATATTTTGAGCCTAGCCTCCCATTTGTCCCCTTCTTTCCTGCCTAATCACTCTTTTGTGCCTCCCCTGCCAAGCTGTCTAAGAAGGGTACCCACATCTCTAAGCCCCTTACCCCCCAATGAGACATGTAGTCTGGGAAACTACTGCCCTGCTGCTTCCAGATGTGAGATTCAGACTCTTCCACATGTGCGAGACAGCGTGAATAAAAAAATAGCAGATAATCTGGGACATTTTTATGGTCAGTGGGAAAACCATAATACAATAGTTAAATTTGGAACCACCAAGGGAATACAGGTTGAATAATCATCATAATTCTAAGGAGTAAATGTTTATTTCTTCTTAAAGCAAATTGAATAAACTGTCTTAAAACAACATGGCTAAAGACAGCTAATAAACTTGAGAAATCATGGGCTGAAATAAGATTTTTCCAACAACGATTTACTGAAGGACAAAATTTCAGTCCCCATGGTGGCTTATTTGGAGCTAATTTTAACTTCTTATTGAAAGAGTAAACAACATTTTTGACCAGTCTAATCAAAATTCTTCAGAACTTCAGGGCTCTACCATATGTTCAACTCTAATTTGACAATTCGAGTTTCTGCTTAAATGGGAAAATTATTGGCGAATCACTGGAAATAAGCATCTAAATTCATGGGGTGCCCATCAGAACAAGCCTCACTGGGAGTAAACAAAAATAGTAAACACAAATCACTTTATTTTTTCCAAACTGTCTCGGTGCATGTCTTATCAGCCTCCATGGGGTGACTCCAAACTCACTTTTAAGAATGGACCCTTCCTACACTTCTGTCATTTGCTCAGTCTCCCACACATAAAGAATGAGTGCCAATGACACTAATCTGTGTAGGAAAGGAAAAAAGAATCCTAAAAGCCTTCATTAGGTCTCCCTTCCCAGTAGTCTGTCACATCTAATCACCTCTTCCCCTTCATTTCTGCCTGTCAGAATGGTAAGGGATAATAAGTTGGATTTTCACCATATATATTTAAATTTCACTCTCTGATATTTTAGCAGCAAGGATCTGAGCAGAAGTCAGTGTTTTGTTTTCTAACATATCAAATCATGAACTCTCGCCTATGGGAAGACATACATGCTCTACTACTTTTTCTCTGATATAAAAATACCCCAACTTCTCACCTGAATTTCTTTTCACAGAGTGAAACACATTAAAAACTCAAGTTTTACTGCAGTTCCATATCCAAATTTCACAAATTCCTCCTTCTTCATTTCTTTGCTTCCAGTTCCAAAGTCTAAAATAAGGGCTTTCTTGGGGATGGTTTTTTCCAGTGAATAATTTTCTTTCCTCTAAAGTAATAGCTACTTTTTAAATACATTGTCTCATAATATACTGGACCCTTTGAGTTGATAGACTGTAAGAACATCACAAAATTCCCTGAAACCATGACCAGAAATCTAGGAGAACAAGGGTCATGTGTCTCTAATTAATGGTATACCAAGCAATATTTATTCAGCATCTACTTTGAGCAAGTCTACAGCCATACCATCCTGGCTTCTGATACCATCTGATTGTAGAAGCAGGGCAGGGTTGGGCCTGGTTAGTCCTTGGATAGGAGACCACCTGAGAATACTGGGCACAGCAGACTTGAGAGAAGGACCAGGCAGCCCACTCCCAAAATAAAAGCCCTATGAATAGCAGAGAAGTACTGACATAGTGCTGGGCATGGAACAGTGTCGGGTAGTGTTTCTTCTGTTCTATATAGGATCGCTCTGAGTCAGACCCTACTCAATGGTGTCCAACACCACCACAACTGGTCTAGATCCAGAAAAAAGGAATAGTGGATGTTAGACACCACAGAGAACTATGCAGTATGCACTTCAGACTGACAATAAACAAAGGCATGAAACTGGGAATGTAGCTCAGTGGTGAGCATGTTTGGTGAGCATAGACAAGGCCCTGGGTTTGATCACCAGAACCACAGGAAAAAAGGGGGGGGGAGAGAAAAAAGCAAAGATGTCATTTCAGAAGGGTGATTTAAGTATAAAGGGAACAAAATACTATTGCATGCAAAATTGCCTTCTTTATCCATGTAGCAGAGATTCAGAAATGGCAGGTGATTAGTTAGACCTTCAAGTCAGATGGTCTACAATTCTCATTCCTGTGTGGAAAAGAAGATGGAACTAAATGATGCTAATGTCCTTGTCAATCCCAAATATATATTTCCCTAATGAGAGAGATGACCATGAAAGTCCTGAGACCTTGAAAACAAACAGCACAGGGCCACCTCATTCCACTCCCTGCCCTTCAAAAGGGAAAAAGTAAAGATAGGCTCTAACATGAGAATTGAAGCTATCCAAATGTAGCCACATTTATATCAAATTATTGCCTTCCCCCTATAGCTTCCTACTAGAACTACATCACACAAAAACATGAAGTTCAGACAGCCTCAAATCTGCTACTACGTAGGACATTTTAGTCCTTCCTTTTGTTTCTTCCCTCCAACCTTCTTTTCTTCCCCTTTTTCTACCCTCTGTCCTTGCCTCCCTCTTTCCTTCCTCCCTCCTTCTGTTTTTCTCTTTTCTCCCTTTCTTTCACTCCTCCCCTCCTTCCTGCCTTCTTTTCCTTTTAACCTATTTTGGAAATAAACAGGGTAAAGGCTGTTTCAAATCACACATTCTCTCTGGCCACTACCTGGAGAGAGATACATTATATTTTTCAATGGATATAAGACCTAGTTCTCAGTTGGCTCCTTTGTATCTTGATTTTCACAAATGTTTGATGTTCTCTTATCTGAAGAATAGCTCCACCTTTTCCTGGTTCACTCAAGCTTATTGAGGTCACCAAACTTCAAAGTGCCTCCCTGTGGGTCAGATAGTGAGGTTCTCCTGTGTGTGAATGTCTTGGGGATGCTCACGGGAAGAGGCTAAAACCCTTGTGTAAGGCGATCCAGACCAATGACAATGCTGCACTCTTCGTCCTGAATACCAGTGGTGATTTCAATGTTGCAGAGACGCCCGATAACATCTCTAAAAGGCATCAGTGTTCTCCTAGATGCTTCCCAGGTATCCAGTTGCAAAATCTCAAGGGTCTCTGGCTCAATCCAGTTGCTTAATTTGTCATAGGTACTGCCAAAAATGCTAATCAATTCTAGATACAGTCCCCAGAAAGGAGTGGAAATTTTCTGTATTGAATCCATCCAACCAAGTTAGGTTGCAGGAATATCTGCCTGTCCTACACCTGCTTTCCCTTCCTTTCCCTTGGCCTGGTAGACACACAGCATGCAGCTTTCAGCCATTGTCCTCCTGCATCACTGATACCCATTTATACTAGTAAACTGATCGAATCATGCACAGCCATCCTGGGCTGATTTAAGCAAAAGTACTTTTCCCTTGGATCTGGCCAAGAGCACCTTTAAAGTGATTCAAGAAACTGATTTCCTCGATGCTCCACCACATTGAACAAGTGGACACAAGGCAAGGAAAAAGAAGGGAGGAGAGCCTCCTGGAAACAGACTGGAAATCTCTAAGGGGAGGATGAACATAGAAAATCAGGCAACTAAAGAGGCAGGGTCACTAAGCAGAGAAGAGAGTCACCTGGGTTGCCTGCATGCAGAGAGCTGGGACAGTGTCAGGAACCGTGGCCACAAACGTCTTTCCCAGATCTTCTCAAGGATGAATACGGAGGAAATCTCCCTTCACATTTCTCAAAAATGTGTTCCTTGGCTCAAAGGCCAAGAGATACTCTGCTCAAGTAATCAAAGCTTTACCTATAGTTAGTATTTTCTGTTTTCTTATGTTGTGTCACTAACCCCAGGAAAGGTCTGATGCAGTGGTCAAGTAGATTCAAATCCAAAATCCAGCTGTGTGATCTTGAGAAAGTCCTTTCACTTCTCTATGCTTTAATTCCTCATCTATAAAACAGGTATAAGAAGAGAAGTACCTGTCTCATCCATGGTTAGAATGTGAAATATGATGACCTAAATAAAATATTTGTCTACAGCCATACCACCCTGGCATCTGATCCTATCAGATCTCAGAAGCTAAGCAGGATCAGGCTTGGTTAGCCCTTGTATGGAAGATCACCTGGGAACACCAGGTGCTGTACCTTGGGAAAAGGACCAAGCAGTCCACTCCTGAAATAATCAGCCATCAAAACCCCCCATAAATATCAGAGAAGCACTGACAATAGTGCCAGGAATGGCACAGTGTTGGGTAGTATTTCATTCTATTGTGCATAGGTCACTAAGAGTCAGACCTGACTTGATAGCAACTAACAATAACAACAAACCATTTAGCACTGTTCTGGCACCTGGTAGATGTTCAATAAATATTAGGTGCTCTGTTTATTCCTGAGGGAAGGGCAGAAATAGGCAAAGCATGCAAGATAAAAATCATCTCAGGCACTATGAATGCACAGAGCTACTTGCATTGGTTCAAAATGCTTTGGTCTGTCTCCTCAGTGGGCCAAACATGATGACTTAGGAGTGGCCATCCAAGGTAGAGGATGCCCACAAGAGGGCTCAGGGACAGCCTATGTTTTCACTGGGAAGCTGCTAACTAGCCAAAACCTCTGGAAAATCATGACACCCACTTGGCAAAGTAGATACTCTCTGCTTCATTGAAAACATCTTAAGAGTATAATAAATAAAATGCATTTTTTGTCCATAGTTTGAACTGGTAATTCCATCGGCCAGGAGACTATCAGAGGGAAAGATTAGTGAGAGCAATAAACATTCACTTAACAAATCTGGGCTGATGAAAGAAAAGCTTCAGCACGTAGCCATTTCTGAACAATAAAACACTTTTAATTGGATAAGAGCAGATACTTCCCAAAAGGTCCTAAGTCCTGGCAGAGCACACTTCCCACAGTTTGGTATCAGAAATGTTTTCCAGAGTCACCCACACACTGCAGAGACGCCACAGGTCTCAGTCTGCTTTGTGGCTAGGCAGGATGGACCAACAAGGGTGGAAATTCTCAAATCTGCCAAAGTGAAAGGCAAGGACAAACAGCAGGCTTGTAAGAAATCCTGGGAAGTCTGACAAGGCCCCAGGATCACCACTCGCTTGTGGTGCTGGGCTGTGGGGCCATGGCCTTCTGAACTAGTAAAAGTAGCAGAGTGCCAAAAAGGAGTGGGCTCTTCTCCTGCCAGTGACACAGCCCATGGCGGGTGGCACAGTCCAAGAAATGCTGTTTTGAAAGTGGTAGAGGAAATAGAACATGAGGCTTAATTGGGTGGAATTTATCACTGACCTAGAAATCAGTGCTTCAGGCTGCCAATGAAACAACAGCTTCTAGAAAAAAATAAAGCAACTAAACACGAAGGCCAAGAGGCCAGGACTTAGAGTCAGAGGCTGGATTTCCCATGTGCTTATTCCCAGGGAAGAATCATGACAGACACATTTATGGTCCATAGTTTCACTCCATTGAGCTGGCACATCAGAGCAATGAAGGAAGGTCCAGAGAAGGACAGTGTTGGCACAGTTAATCAATCATTTTACCGCAAGAATCTGTGTACCAAGGAACCAGATAAGCAGACAAGTGGCTGCAAGTGGGATTTGAGTCTATGTGACCTATGAGTAGGAGTTCACACATACACACAGTTATCCAATCAACAGTGCCTTTAGGGAAAAAAGTTAAACAGAGAGGATGGAAACGGGCCACAGAAGTAAAATGACTATGTGCAAATTTAGACTTGAATCTAGGTGGTATCAGTATTTAGGGATGAATGGAGAAGAGGTACCAGTTTATTATCCCCTGTCAAATGGATCCCTCTTGATTATATCAAACTTGTCTTTGGTATGGATGTTCTCAATCTTTTTTGTTTGTTTGTTTTGGGGGGGAAGTACCAGGGGTTGAACCCAGGGCCTCACTCATTGCATGCTTTTGTAAGTGCTATACCACTGAGCTGCATCTCCAGCCCATTTTTTTACTTTTCTGAGACAGGGTCTTGCTCGATTACACAAACTGCCTCTGGTCTCATACTTGAGATCCTCCTGCCTCTGCCTCCCAAGTTGCTGGGATTACAGGCATGCACCACTGTACCTGGATCCTTTTCTTTCTTTTTGTTTTAAAGGCAGAGTCTTGCCTATATAACCCAGGCTGGCCTCAAACTTGCAATCCTCCTGCCTCAGCCTCCTGAGTGCCTGGACTTTGGTGTGCACCAAGCACTTCATCGTTCATTTTCATAGTTTGTTAAAGTGGGAAATTTATCAAGCGTTCCACCTTCTCTTCCTTATAAACCTTGTCATGGCATTTTGCTATCTCCACCTTCTCCACTCCTGCCATTACCACATATACTACCACCCACTCCATCTTCACTGTCACTACTTCCACCATCACATTCTCCACTACCTCCTACATCAGTCTCTACCACCCCAGCCACCACCACTACCTTCAACACAACCACCACTGCCGTCACTTCTACCTCAAAAATCACTAGCTGTAGTTCTAACACCTCCTGCAATACTACCACCTCCATTTCCATTTCCACCATAACCTCTGTCCTGACCATCACCATCTCCTCCCTCATACCACCATCATCACCATTGTCATCACGTCCTCCTCATCTCCACCAGTACCACTCACTGCACCATCATCTCCACGTCTGCAAACTCTGCAATAATTGTCACCTGCACCATTTTCTCCCAAACCAACTTCATAACCTCTACATCATCACTTCTTTCCATCTCTACTATGCCCATCCCTATTATCCTTATCACAACCTCCACCAACTTCAGCAACAAGTCCACTTCTACCACCAGCGTCACTCCCTACATCACTATTCTCTCCCCCAGTTCCTCCATCACCACCTCTACCTCCACTTCCCCCACCTCCTCTGTCATCATCACCACTGGTAACTCTGCCATTCACCATTATCAGAACCACCTTCACTTCCCCCCTCATCTTCACCACCATTGTGTCACCCCCTGTACCATCACCACCTGCAATACCACATCTCTACTTCCACCACACAAATGTATCTATAATCCAGGAGATAAATTCAGTATTTTATAACTATTACCTTTATTCTCAAAAAAACTCTTTGAAGAAGGTGTTCTGAGTCCCATTTTACAAAAGAGAGTCAGAAAATCTATACCACTTGCTCCAAACTGTACATATACGGCAAAGTAAAGCCATATCTCTACTCCAGATGCATCTAATTTCACTCTGCTATGTTCTATTGAATCCTGACCTGTTCTCTCAGAATAAAAGAAAAATATTCATAAAGTAAGTGTACTTTCAACTCCATATCTGTGATGGCAAAAAGCGTTAAAAGCAGAGACATAAAAATATAGTTCAAGAGCAGCTATCCCCTTTCTAAGTCCAGAAGTGACATATATACCTAATGCAGATTTATTAATAAGACAAATTGCTCCCCAAGGATTTAGATCTATCAAAAACCTCTGGATTGGTCAAAGCTAATTAATATGGGAGAAGGACGTGGCAACCCACTCCCAAGGCAATCCTGAAACAATCTGCCATTGAAAACCCTATGAGGGTCGCTATGAGTCGAACACGACTCAATGGCACCTAACAACAAACAACAATTAATATAGGCTCATATCTTTGAACTACAACATGTTTATTACAATTAATGTAGTGGATATTTTTAAGTGGAGAGCATATTTCAGATCTCAAAAGAAACATCAAAATATCTATGTTGGCTATTGATATATATCTATGAGTCCATATCCTGGATAATAAAAATCAATATGACATTTCTTCAATATTTTGTGATCTCAGTTCATATCACTTTAGAATATCTGTTATTCTTAGGTGCCATCAAGCTGGGTCCAACTCATAGTGACATTCACAAGCTTTTCAATGGCTGTTTCAGTATTGGGGTGGGAGTGTACTGTCACATCCTTCTCCCATTTTTGCAGTGCTGGGGATCAAACTTGGCTCCTCAGAAAGTGTAGGGCAGCACTCTACCAACTGAGCTAAACCCTACCCCTTAGAATATCTATACAGCATAAATTAGAAGAAAGGAAAGCATGACCAATGTTTACTTTTCTTTTAATATTGAACAAACCTTAGAAATTAAAAAGTAAAAGACATTACAACTCTTAACTTAGAGTCTTAGGATATCTTTCAAATTATGAACCATCTTTGTGGCCTATATTATAAAGCCCAGGCAGAGTCACCACATGAAATAGTGAAAAGAATCTGAACTTTAGAATCAAGCAGAACTGAATTCTTTTCACAGTTTTGCTACTCATTATCTCTGCTTACTCTGGGAAGTTTATTTAACCTGTAATTCTCTAACTGGTGGGCTCAGGACCACTGTCCACACATCAGTTACAGATGTTCCAAGGTACTGGAGAATGTGCATGTAAGGATAGATTACTGAGTCTTGGCACTTGTAGCCTCAGCCCAGTAGCAGCCTTCTTCAGCATGACTTGCATCATATGACATATGCACTATGTCCTGGAAAATCCTCAGAGGACCAGTAACTTCCAAACTTCGGGCCTTTCATCTGTGAGGTTGGATAAGAGTACCCAGTTTAGGATTCATAAGATGACACAGAAAAGCTGCATAACTCAGGAATCCTCACACAAGTAATTTTCAAAGAAAAATGACTTTTCAGGCAGGCATGGTGGCACACTCTTGAAATCCCAGCACTCAAGAGGCAAAAGCAGGAGGATTATTGTAAATTCAAGGCCAACCAGGTCTACATACTGAGTTCCCAGCCAATCTGGGCTACACAGTGAGACCTTGTTTCAAAAAACAAACAAAAAAAAAAATGAAGAAAATCACTTTTCATTATTAACATCTGCTCCAAGTTGACTTTCATTATTATTTCTTACATGACAACAAACTCAATAAATGAAATGTTCTGATCCTGGGTGTGGAAAGTGGTAAGTAGACGGCACATTTTTTTGGCTGCTGGCTAGACAGTTAGCAGTTTGGCACCTGCAGTGTATGAAGTATGGCTTGGCTATGGATATGACGGATGCTCTTTCTGTGCCACATGCACTCCCATGCCTACAAGTTATTACAAATATATTAATGACACCCCAGTTCACATCATTCTGTTTTATTTCACTACTGAGCTCCAGACACAAAATTTGCTCCTTACACATAGCCACATGGATCACCTATTAGCATCTCAACTCTTCTACCTACCCCCAGTCTCAACCGGGCCTTCTTTCTTCATCAGCCTCACCCCAATTAGCAGCATCATTACCCACAGGCTGCTCAGGAGCACAACTTCTGTCCTCATCCTTCACCATGCCTTCCATCCTTTTAACATGCCACTATTGTCAAAGCCTGAGATTCTCCTTTTACAATGCCTCAAACATAAACCTATACACACCCTACCTTAGTCCACTCTCACAATATTGGCCTTTGGCTTATTATAGATGGTCAACACACCTCAAATCTCACTTGATCCCAATTAGTTCTATGGTCACAAATATCACTTGACCTCAATAAAGTCTATAGTCTGTTTGGCCTTTCATAGTTTACAATGAATGAATCATCCTAACACATAAAACTAATTGCGTGTAGTGTTTGAACAAAATCTTTCATCCTCCTTTATATCCACACCCTTAAAAGGGACTTTTCAGCTCTTCCATAAAACAGGAAATTCTGATTTGCATCCTTTGGATATTCATCCATGCTTGGGCAAAAAAAGTAACAAAGGTGGCCTTGTGTGAGTTCTAGATCTGGGCATCAGGAGGATTTGCTCATACATTGTTTTATAGACCTTCCAACCTCTAAATGAATAACCCACACTTCCTCCTGAAAGATAAGAGACCACAAAGAGTACAGATAAGTTTCTTAAGCCAAGTTCTAGACTACCCTGCCACCAACTGAGGAGCTGATCATGCATAGATAAAGAAGCCGAGCCAATCCCAGCTCAAAGTGTTGTACTTAGAAAGAGGAGCTGAATAATTAGTTGTTATAAGCCATTGATTCATTTGGGGCTATTTGTTAGTCAGCAAAAACTGACTGATACACTTATTACTTTTGCCCATGAACTTGTGATATTCCTCTATTGAGGAAGAAGCAGAATAAAATCAATCTAATATTCAAAGTATCTTGTTCCAAGTTATCTTTGAAAATTTATCTCCCTTGTTTCCATTTGTTTTCCCACACACTATCAACTATTAGAACAAATACCAAAATTCATCAATTATCTATAAACCTCTCAATTTTTGCATGTTTGCTGTTCTTTATTAATTTACTATTTTTTTAAATCAATTCACACCTAACATTGCTACTTTTTTCAGCTTTTTTCTATACCATGTTGCCTAAGTGATCATAATTTTGGTATCCTAGTTATGTTTCGATTATGTTAAAAAAGAATTCATAATAATTAAAATGTAAATATAAACATTAAAATAAAAAGATATTCATCTATGTTTTAGCAAAGTCACTGAAACATGATGAGCATTTTGCATCCTTTCAGACATCATATATATATATATATATATATATATATATATATATATATATACACACATGCACATACATACACACATATATATATTAGATTCGGTACACAGTAATTATTAAATGATTCTGAGCTTCAGATGGAGCTAACTTCTCAAGCTTAAGGAACTGAAGAAGAAATTCAAGCCTCAAGTGGCAATAGTGAAAAATTCAACAAGGAAAATACTAAATGATGCAGGAAACATCAAAAGAAGATAGAAGTAATACACAGAATCATTATACAAAAAATAATTGGTGAATGACCAACCATTTCAAGAGACTGCATATGATGAGGAACCAGTGCTACTGAAGGATGAAGTAGAAACTGAATTGAAGGAACTAGCGAAACATAAGGGTCCAGGAATTGATGGAATACCAATAGAGATGTCTCAACAAACAGATGCAGAGCTGGAGGTGCTAACATGTTTGTGCCAACAGATTTGGAAAACAACTCCCTGACCAACTGACTGGAAGAGATCCATATATGTGCCTATCCCCAAGAAAGGGGATCCAACTGAATGTGGAAACTATCAAACCATATCATTAATATCACACACAAGCAAAATTTTACTAAAGCAATGGCAGCAGTATATAGACAGAGAACTGCTAGAAAATCAAGCCAGATTCAGAAGAGGCTAGGGAACCAGAGACATCATTGCTGACATCAGGTGGATATTAGTCAAAAGCAGAGAAAATCAGAAAGATATCTGTCTATGTTGTATCGACTATGCAAAGACATTTGACTGTGTGGATCATAACAAATTATGGATAATACTGTAAAGAATGGGAATACCAGAGCACCAAATTGTAATCATGAGGAATCTGTACATGGACAAGGAGGTAGTCATTTGAACAGAACAAGGAAACACTGCCTGGTTTAAAGTTGAGAAAGGTGTGCATCAAGGCTATATCCTTTCACAATATCTCTTCAATTTCTGTGCTGAGCAAATAATCCAAGAAGCTATAGTTTATGAAGAAGAATGTGGTATTAGAATTGGAGGAAGACTCATTAACAGCCTTCCTTATGCAGATGACACAACCCTGATTTATGAAAGTGAAGAAGATTTGAAACGTTAACTGATGAAGATCAAAGAGTGTAGCCTTCAGTATGGATTGCGGCTACATATCAACAAAACAAAAATCCTTAACTGGGTCAGATGCAGCTTCACAATAAATGGAGAAAAGATTGAGGTTTTCCACAATTTCACTTTACTAGGTTCAACAATCAACAGCCTTAGAAGCATCAGTCAAGAAATCAAAAAATGTATTGCTTTGGGAAAAGCTATGGCAAAAGATCTCTTTAGAGTATTGAAAAGTAAAGATGTCACATTGAAGATGAAGGTGCGCCTAACTCATGCCATGGTATTTTCAGTCACATCATATGGTTGTGAAAACTGGACATTGAACAAGGGAGACAGGAGAAGAATTGATTCTTTTGAATTATGGGGCTTGAAATGAATACTGAATATACCAAAAGAAGCAACAGCTCTGTCCTGGAGGAAGTCCAACTAAAGTGTTCCTTGGAAGCAAGGATGGCTAGACTGTGTTTTACATATTTTGGGCATGTAGTCTGGAGAAGGACATCATGTTTGGGAGAGGGCAGGTCAACAGAAAAAACAAAAAGGCCCTCCACTAGATATCACACACCAGCAAAATTCTACTAAAGATCATTCAGAAGCGACTGCAGCAATATATAGGCAGGGAATTACCGGAAAACCAAGTGGGATTCAGAAGAGGGCGGGGAACTAGGGACATCGTTGCTGATGTCAGGTGGATATTAGCTGAAAGCAGAGAATATCAGAAAGATGTCTATCTATGTTTTATTGACTACGCAAAAGCATTTGATTGTGTGGATCATAACAAATTATGGATAACACTTCGGAAAATGGGAATACCAGAACACCTAATTGTGCTCATGAGAAATCTGTACATGAACCAGGAGGCAGTTGTTCGAAT
>VMDO01015385.1:0-51359 GCA_007922755.1 Pedetes capensis | reverse complement strand
GAGGAGGAGGAGGAGGAGGAGGAGGAGGAGAACTTACATAAGGAGGGGAGTAGCCATTGCATTTCCAGAGGCACCCACTAGAGGGCGCCTGGAATTTAGTGTACAGTGATGCTATCTGGCCAGTCCATGCAAAGAAGGGACATTGTGCAAGGATTTTGGTGACGGTTTTTGATTGTCTCTTTCCCCATATTTGAAACTTCAGAAATTCATAGTGATTGACTCTCCTTTTGTGCAAAGTCAACCTTAAGTAAACCGAATTTACAAAATTGATTTTTGCCTATCTGTAACACTATTTTATCATAAAATTCAGAATGAAGTTCATATTAATAGAGACACATGGAGTCTCTGTTCACAAGGAACTTTTTTATTTAGATGCTTGGGATCAAACTCAGGGCCTGGTAATGTTAATTAAGTATTCTACCATTAAGCTACATCCTCAACTCCTAGAATTTTCTTTTACTCCAGGATCCTACCCAAATTCGTGCAAAGTTCTTTAATTGTTATGACCTTTTCCCCAAAACTAATAATTCCTGGCTTTCACTTTCTGAGAGGAGCCTGCTTTAGTGACCAAGTTGTTAAACAGGTGGCTAATGTGAGCTAAAATATTTGTTATTGTTGTTGTTGTTGTTAGGTGACGTCGAGTCGACTCCGACTCATAGCAACCCTATGTACAGCAGATCGAAACACTTGCCGATTCTGTGCCAGGCAAACGATCTTATTTATGTTTAAACCCATTGTTGCAGACACTGTGTCAATCCATCTGGGGGAGGGTTTTCCTCTTTTGCGTTGACTTGCCACTCTTCCAAACATGATGTCCTTCTCCAGGGATTGTTCTCTCCTGCCTACATGTCCAAAATATGTAAGACGCAGTCTGGCCATTCTTGCTTCCAAGGAGCACTCTGGTTGTACTTCTAGGACAGATTTGTTGGTTCTTTTGGCAGTCCATGGGATATTCAATAGACATCTCCAGCACCACAATTCAAAAGCATCAATTCTTTTTCTGTCTCACTTGTTCAATGTCCAGCTTTCACAACCATATGATGCCACTGAAAATACCATGGCATGAGTCAGACACACCTTCATCTTCAATGTGACATCTTTGCTTTTCAATACTCTAAAGAGATCTTTCACCACAGCTTTTCCTAGAGCAATGTGTCTTTTGATTTCTTGACTGCTGCTTCCACGGGTGTTGATTATAGAGCCAAGCAAAGCAAAATCTTGGACAGCCTCAATCTTTTCCCCATTTATTGTGAAGTTGTGTGCTGACCCAGTCGTAAGGATTTTTGTTTTGTTGATGTTTAGTCATAACCCATATTGAAGGTTATGATCTTTGATCTTCATCAGTAAATGTTTTAAATCCTCTTCACTTTCAGCAAGCAGAGTTTTGTCATCTGCATAACGCAGGTTGTTAATGAGTCTTCCTCCAATCTTGATGCCACGTTCTTCCTCATAAAGTCCAGCTTCTCGGATTATTTGCTCAGTGTATAAATTGAAGAGATAGGGTGAAAGTATACAGCCCTGGTGCACACTGTTCTCAACTTTAAACCATGCAGTGTTTCCTTGTTCTATTCAAACAACTGCCTCCTGGTTCATGTACAGATTTCTCATGAGCACAATTAGGTGTTCTGGTATTCCCATTTTCCGAAGTGTTATCCATAATTTGTTATGATCCACACAGTCAAATGCTTTTGCATAGTCAATAAAACATAGATAGACATCTTTCTGATATTCTTTGCTTTCAGCTAATATTCACCTGACATCAGCAATGATGTCCCTAGTTCCCCACCCTCTTCTGAATCCCACTTGATTTTCTGGTAATTCCCTGTCTATATACTGCTGCAGTCGCTTCTGAATGATCTTTAGTAGAATTTTGCTGGTGTGTGATATTAATGATATTGTCCGATAGTTTGCACATTCAGTTGGATCCCCTTTTTTGGGAATAGGCACAAATATGGATCTCTTCCAGTCAGTTGGCCAAGTAGCTGTTTTCCATATCTGTTGGCATAGACATGTTAACATCTCCAGTGCTGCATCTGTTTGTTGAAACATCTCTATTGGTATCCCATCAATTCCTGGAGCCTTGTGTTTCGCCAGTTCTTTCAAGGCAGCTTCCATTTCATCCTTCAACACCATTGGTTCCTCTTCATATGCAACCTCTTGGAATGGTTGGTCATCTACCAACTCTTTCTTGTATAATGACTCTGTGTATTCTTCCCATCTTCTTTTGATGTTTCCTGCATCATATTGTGCCATCAAGTCAGTGTCTAACTTAAAGAGACCCTACGTACAACAGGCAAAACACTATTGTTAGTGCTTCTCTGATATTCATAGGGCTTTCAATGGCTGATTGATTTTTCAGAGTGGGTTGCTGAGTCCTTCTCCTATGTGTACCGCACCTGGTGTTCCCAGGTGGTCTCCCCTCCGAGTAGTAGCAGGTCCAACCCTGCTTAGCTTCCGAGATCTGACAGGATCAGACACCACAGTGGTACAGCTGCAGGCAAAGTATTCATAGCTGACAATATTTTAGTTGTTTACCCTGCTTACTCATTCAGATATTCTGCTATTTACTGGCTTGTAACTTCAACATCAAAAGGGACAACAGGGATAATGGGAGCAGTTCTAGGATAAAGGGGCCTCCAAGTGACAGTCCCACAGGCAGCTTACCATGTGAAACCATGAGTACACATGCCATTCAATCAATCCATCACCCAACATGACAGCTCCAGTGTATGTATAAGTACTATTCCTATAGCAAGTTAAACACCATACAGAATTAAATAAATCCAGATTTTGACCTAAGTTACCATATGATCCTGAGTTTTATATTCCTCAGGTATAAAACAGGAATAACAATACACATCTCAAGGATTAAAGAGAAGCGTCATGTCTTATGAAGAGTACTTGGCTCAACACAATATTAACTTTGTCTTTTCTACCAAATCTTTTCTCAGATGAACAAATCATGAAAAAGATTGACTTATTTCAATTGCATTTCTGATAATACAGAGTTGAATCAGTATTTCTAATTAGTATTGGTAAAGTGAAACAGCTTGTGTCACTCATAATGAGATGGCAAAGCAAATCTGGGATTGGTGTTAAACCTAGTAAAGAATCAGAAGTTTGGCATCTGATCCCTGAGGAAGGCCCTGGCATCTCAGCCTTCAGGTGGCAATGGATCCACAAGAACACTTTGGCTAATGGCCTCTAACCTCTCACAGAAGCCTCCACCTCTATCTCAACTCTACCTTATAACCCATAGGATTTCCCAGGAAAACTAAATGAAAATTTAGACTAAGATAGACAATGTAGTTTAAATCCTTGTGTTGCTAAGACACGATCTAAAGTTTTATTTTTGGTTCTTTGTGTTTTGCAGTGCTGGGGATCAGACCCAGGGTATTATGCATGCTGGGTAGGTGCTCTTCCCAGAGATATATCTCCAGCCCTAAGGTTAATCTTTTCAATAGAATAAAATACCTCTCTGAAAAAAATTCAGTTTTAGAGATTTCCTAAGTTGGTATTTGAGAGATTTCCTAAGTTCCTATTATGTTAGTGTCTGCCAAAATAACTCTATGACTGATTAAATTCAATATTTTTATCAACTTTCATTTGCAAAGTAACTAGTTAAGTTCAACATGCTACTTTTAAATCAATTAAAATATATAGTCAAAACCAATTTTAAAAAGATATGTGTGTACGTTTGTGAAGAAAATTTGTGTCGGCTATGGGATGTACCTGTTAGGAAAGTTATTATTCCAGAAAATGATCACTGAAATGGTAGTGATTCTAATAACAATTTAAACCAGTCTTGTTTGTTGAATGAACACAAAGAGAAACACAAAATTGCATTAAATACCTGATTCTCTATGCCTAATTTTTTTTTTCTTTTTTGAGTCAGTCTCAGTATGTACCGCAGGCTGGTCTTGAACTCAAGATCTCCTGCCTTAACCTCTTAAGTGCTGGGATTCCAGGTGTGTACCACCATGCCTGGCTTTATGCCTAACTTTTACTGGGACTTGATCCTTGGCACTCTTTCATTCATTTCCTGGAGCCAGCACTGATTAGATTGGAAAATATGTGATAATTTCTCTCTGGAGTTTCTGCCCTGGGTCTCAAAATCAATCTGAGAGGAGAGTCTTTTTCATCACCTTCTTCAAGACAAGTAGCTCTGGTCCAAGGATTAATTTCCATGGCCATCTGATTGTGATATTCTGTTTGTACCAGGATAGTGATTAAAACTGACCAAATATAACAATCCATGTGAGTTCTCGGGAGTTTCACTATATCATAATTTCATGCATTTCATATCTAGTTAGTTTAGTTTTTATAGCTAAATTTTAAGCTTTGTTCATTTGTGTCATTTTGATTCATGTAGATATTGATAAATAAGGTTAAATGAAGTGACTTCAGAGGCTGAATCCACTGTTTTTCCAGGTTTCTCTCCTTAATTTCATAGGAACTAGAAACCTGGCTTGCCTCTCCTCTAATGACAAACTTCTTGGACCTCCTGCTCAACCATGATACTCTCTTTCTCCCCCTCCATTTCCTTTCCCCCACATCAGCTGTGGATATTTTGCTCCTTTGTCCTTTTAACCTTGGGAAATTAAGAGAAATTGCATGAAAACATTTGTTACTTTTGACAAATGAAGTTAATAAGCTGTACAGTGTTCCAAATGAAATGGACAACCTTGGAGAAAGTCTACGGCATGTAGCAACAACAACAATATATACAGAGGGTGACAATGATGGCCTCATGGACAGTTTCCTTACAACCAGCTGGCAGATAAGAAAGCTCAGACCTGAGCAATAGATGATTCTGCAGCTCTACAGCTACTTTCTGGGATATCCCTGAAGAACAGTGAAGAGAAACCCTCTCAATAGGCAGAGCTTCAAGCAGATTACATTTTGTTCAATTTCCTTAGCAGAAGGATGTTCTAGTATATTTGATTCATGGGCTGTGGTCCATAGTTTGGCAGGATGGTCATGGATTTGGAAGAAGTATGGTTGGAAAAAGAGTGACAAAGTCACGGAAGAGGTATGTGGATGTTGTTGTTGTTAGGTGCCGTCGAGTCAGTATCCAACTCATAGCGACCCTCATAGGGTTTTCAATGGCTGAGTGCTTCGGGATTGCCTTAGGGAGTAGATTGCCAGGCCCTTCTCCCATTTTTGCGGTGCCGGGAATTGAACTCAGGGCCTCAGAGACTGCAGCACAGCGCTCTACCCACTGAGCTAAATCCCAGCCCGGTATGTGGATAGACTTCTCAGAATGGGCAAAATGCATGAGATATTTGGGTCCCATGTGAATGTTCAAAAATATGACCTCAGCAGAGGAAGAATTTAATAATGAAGTAGGTAGGGTAACTCATTCTGAAGATATCAATCTCTCTCTTTCTCTGGATACCCTTGTTATCCCTCAGTGGCCTCATGAACAAAGTACCATCATGGCAGGGGTTCACCATGTGTGAGCTCAGCAACAATGACCTGGCTTCAGCCACTATTGAGTGCTCAATCGGCCTGAAGCAGAGACCAATATGAGTCTCTGGATGACACCATTCCCAGGGTGAGCAAGCAGCTAACTGCTGGCAAGTTGATTACAGTAGGCCAATTCCATCATAGGAGGGACGATATTTTATTCTTACTGGAATAGATACTTGCTCTGAATACACATTTGCTCTTCCTATATGCAATACCTCTGTCAAAGTTACCCCACATGGACTTACAGAATGCCTTATGCATAGTCATGGCATCCCACACAGCCTTGCTTCTCATCAAATGACTCATCTCACTGCAGAAGAAGTACAGGGATGGGCCCATGCTCATGGAAATCACTGGTTTTACTACATTCCCAACCATCCCCAAGCAGCTGGTTTTCTATAACAGTGGAATGACTTTTTGAAGACTCGGTCACAATGCCAGAGAGGTAGCAATACCTTGCAGGGGTAGAGGACTCTCTGTTCTCTGAATCAGTGTCTAATATATGGCGTCTTTTCTTTCCTGACCATATTTACCATTCTAGGAATCCAGGGGTGGAAACGGAAGTGCTACCACTCACAATTACCCTTAGTGACTCGCTAGAAAAATATTTGCTTCCTATTTCCACAACATTGTACTTTGCTGACCCATAGTGAGGAAGCTGCTACCTGGTTACCCAGCAATGATTCCACCGAAGTGGAAGTTTAGACTACCACCTACTGCTTTAGGTTCCTCATGCCCTGGGGTAAAGCATGATTGGTCCTGACTACCCAGGTAAATTGGACTGCTCTTCCCTTATGGAAATAGGGAAGAAGATGTCTGGGATACAAGAGATCCCATAAGGCATCTCTTAATAATACTATGGGCTGGGGTTTAGCTCAGTTGGTAGAGTGCTGCTCCATACTTTCTGAGGATCCAGGTTCAATCCCCAGCACTGAAAAAATGGGAGAAGGACATGGCAATCCACTCCTGAAGCAATCCCAAAACAATCAACCATTGAAAACCCTTTGAGGGTCACTATGAGTTGGACCAACTCAACAGCACCTAACAACAACAGCAATATTACCATATATTAAAATCAATGGAAAACATAATCCAATCCAAACAGGATGACAAGGATTGAAGGTCACTACACAAATACACTACTTTCAGATGAAGTGCTTGCTTAGGGCAAAGGGAATATAGGATGGGTAGTGGAAGATGGCAGCCTGCAGCTATAGCCCTGTGGCATCTGATCCCATCAGATCTTGGAGGCTAAGCAGGATTGGGCCTGGTTAGTACCTGGATGGGAGACCGCCTGGGAACACCAGAAGCTGTAGGCTTGGGAGAAGGACCTGGCAACCCCCTCCCAGGAATCAATCTGCCATTGAAAACCCTATGAACAGCAGAGAAGCACTGACAATAGTGTTGCCTCTATTGTACAGAGGGTCGCTATGAGTCAGACACTTACTCAACGGCACCTAACAACAACAACAACAGTGGAAGAGGGCAGTAATAAATACCAAGTGCAAACATGAGGAGTTACATAAATTATTGTTATAATTGTGATGATAATTTCTTCCTTATTTTTCTATGAATATATTTATGAGTATATTAAGCAAATATCCATTTTCTTCCTTCTCTTACCTCAAGTTGTGTAACAAAATGTATTAACTTTATATCATAGTGTTGTTGTTAGGTGCCATCGAGTTGGTGTCTGACTCATAGCAACCCTACATACAACAGATAAAACACTATTGTGCTTCTCTGCTATTCACAGGGTTTTTAATGGCTGATTGTTTGGGGGGAGTAGTTTGCCCGGTCCTTCTCCTAAGCCTATAGCACGTAGTGTTCCCAGGCGGTCTCCCACCCAAGTACTAAGTAGGCCTGACTTTGCTTAGCTTCCGAGATTTGACAGGATTGGACACCATGGTGGTATGGCTGCAGGCATCATAATATTGCAATATAGTTAATTTTAGGTCATAATATTTAAGTTACCCTTTAACATCAACCCTTATGGTCCATAGGTTTTCCTTTTCTTCTTTTAAGTCTTGCTTATTCTAATGAGACTCTTGCTACATATTTCTTTGCTCTTCTTGAGGGGTTGTTGTTCCTTGAAGACTTAATCTTATCCTTACATCCAAATATTAATATTTTACCCTAGTGAATCAGTGTGGTCCTTAATGTGAGTCTCCATCATAATTTGTAGCATACATCAAATGTAATGCTTGTGAACTTATTACCCCTTGAGTATAGGAATGGTATCTTCCTTATCTTTGTATTCCCATTGCCCCTTACAATAATATCTCCCATGTAGTAGGCACAAACATTTGTGACTAATATTGAATTAATTTGAATGTGTGGCCAGTTTCCTATCAGTAAGAGAAAATCCATCTGTAAAGTGTACTTGGACTGACAATTCTATGATAATTTTTTAATTATTATGTAGTGTTTCTTTAGAGCACCAAATGTTTGTTGAGAGGCATGATAAAATAAATAATGCTTGTGATTAGCTTTTGTCCTAAAATGGAATTGATGTCTTTTTCACAGCCCACACTTGTATATTAGGAACCCCAAGGAAAATACTAAAAACATTTCTGAGTTGTTTGTCATTTATGGACACGAGCCATATCAGATGTTTTCTTAAACAATGCTATCTACACCACACACATACCCCTAATCTCTTGCAGAGCGCTACACTGACACACATTCTCATTTATCACAGCCCTGCTCGCTAATCATTCACGCTGCTCAACTTCATCAGAGGTCTTTCCATCAAAGTGAGTCTCCATGGGAACACAAGCCACATTTGGCCATTTGGTTACTGTTTGGAACACAAAGGTCACTTGAAGGTTTATGACATTTGGATTTTGGAGCACATTTCCAAAACTACAAATTCTGCATGGTTTTGACATTTGGACACACTCTTTATTAATAGCACTTTTCCCTTGGCTTCCATATATGTTTTAATTTGGATTATGTTTGTTAATTGGAAATGAAAGCAGCCAACATAACCAATTTTAATAAGATTCACTTTTCTTCATTACATTTCTTTCCAGAAAAAATACTTTGTGCCTAAAAGACTACTATGTAAGAAAATCATTATAAAATGTAAATGACCAAGACTGCTAAACATATCTCAAACTGACAAAACTGAACAATTGATTATTAATTATTTTGTAATATTCTCTTTTACCTAGAAATAATTACAATTTAAATTTTTATTGAAGTGGGATAACAGAAGTATTCAATTTGTCAGCCTAGGTTGTTATCTTTAAACATCTAGAAAGTATTTAATTCTAGAATGTAAAGAACAAATGTCTTTTCACTGAAATATAATCAGTTACATCTAAACCAAAGACTGTTTTTAAAAGAGAAGCTGAAGTCTTTATGAAAATGTTTAAAACTCTGGTGTCTTAGAAAAGGGAATTTAAATAATATTTTAAGCACAGTTGTTTGTGGATAGTAAGGCCCAATACCACCATGTTAACACATTTCAAATACACCTATTTAAAATAATAATGGGTAATGAAGCACTTTCTATGTGCCTGAATCTGTTCTAAATATTTTGGACATATTAACTCATTTAATCCTCACAGCAACCCTAAGAAGTAGGTACTATAACATCCCCCATGTGTTCAATGAAAAACTGATGCACAGAGAGGTTAATAACTGGCTCAGGGTACACAGCTATGCAGTGGCATAATCAGGATGCAAATCCAAGCAGCCTGTTTATAGAGCTTAATTTTGACTGCCTCTAGCTCTCTAAATTTGGGACACTCCAACAAAAAATCCAAATAAGATTATTTCTTCACAATTAAAAAGTAATTAGATTTCATGTGAAGAAACAAGCATCTGAACATAATAAACATGTCTCCAGAAAGAAGACCTTAACAGATTTTTTTTTTAAAAAGAAAACAAGTATAAATAGGGTTTTTTAAAAAATAAATTGTCTGTTTGATTTTTCTCAAAAAATATCTTAAAAAGAACTCTAGAGGTAGACAGCTGAGGACCAGAACAGTGGCTTCGAAACACCCTCAAGAAAAATTGTGCTCCCAAAACGTCCGTCGTAGCCATCCTTGGTGAGTGCCCTGATCCTCAGGCTGGTTGCTTCATGGTCACAAGATGGCTGCTCCATCTCTGGCCTCACTTTTGGATTCCAGTGAGCATGAAGAGGATAAGCAAGAGCAAATGAGACATAAGCCTAATGAGTTGACCTTGTTAAAAAGCTTTTTCAGGAAACCCTCATGGCAATTTGGAGTATTGCAAATACCTGAAACTTTGGTCACATGACCAAACCTAGCTGCAAGGAAGGCTGTGAAAAAATAAGTTTTGACTGAGCACATTGGCACTCTGATCAAAATTAGGATCTAGTAGAAGGGCATAGAACCCTCTCCAACTGTACTCTAGAGCTAGCTTAGTCCTGCTACTAAGACCTGGCCTTTAGTTACCCTGACTGCTCCCCAGTGAGTTGCTTACCTTGGCTAGACAGCACTCAGCTGATTAGAAATATTGTTTACAGATATCTGGCGGTTCTTTGATCTAATTCATGGAGTTTTACCCTCAAAGAGCTGGTTTTTTTATTTCTTTTCTGCGTAGCTCCTTCTTTTCCAGTTCTTTCTAGAAAATTCCAGTTGCTTTAGCCTTTCTATTTCAGGAAAACATGGTTTATGAGAACTCGCTGCCAAAGGCAGAAGGTGCCATGAGACTGAAGAACAAGGCTGACAAATCCAGGGTTGCACAAAATGCACTTTGTTAGGAACATGTGGACAGAAACTGTTTTGTGGGTACGAGGCAGGAGAAATGGGTTTATACGTTAAGCTACAAAAAAAAAAAAAAGTGACCTGTGGCCAACTACAAAGCTTTCTCAAAATCTATTAACACGTCAAGTATTAGTTACAAGCATCCCAAGCATCAGTTCCGAGCACAGCATGCGCATGCGCCACTGACTATCTTAATGAATTTGTTCTATAGGGTTTGGAATGGATGTCAGGGTCACCTGGGGTGCAAGATGATAGTTGTGACCAAGATGGCTACAGTCATGTCACCAATTCAATTCATGAGATATTCATATCATGCTTGGGATCCCCCTTCTTATTATATAGTTGTGAAATACTTCCTGATGCAAATCTGGGGCAATTGAGGGCTCTCTTAAAACTTCTTTCCCTCATCCCAGGTATTAACCAATGTCTAAAACCTGGTGTCCACTTTTCTAGTTGTTCTTGGTGGGCAAGCAAGTCTGGTGTCAGTTACTTTATTACGGAGGATGTAGAAGCAGAAATCCTTTCTGATTGTCCTTTTCATTTTTCAGGTCATGGTATATGAAACTAAAAGTAAAATCAGTTTCCCATTTATGAATTGTACATAACATTTCTTTCATAAATCAGCTGCTTGGAAAATGAAACATATTTCTTGTAGAAAGGCCGTTAAGCATTAGCAAATTTACCGAAGATTTTAATCAGAATTTTATAGTACTAAGTTATCGGGAAATGCTCGAAGAATTCCAAATAACTCCACATGTGGCAGGTGATCTATACATCATTTGCCCTTTAGTATAAGAGAGACCATGTTGCTAAAAGCATCTTTTAGAAATTATGATTATTTACAACCTTAAAGTTATGATTGCATAAATTCATCAAATATCTTGATTAAGGTACTATTGCATTTTTGTTTCCAGTGTTGAGGAAATTTTAGGTTACTTTTTCTCTATTCATTTTTTCCTTTCTTTCTTTCTTTCTTTCCTTCCTTCCTTCTTTCTTTCTTTCTTTTGTTTAGTATTGGAGGGTTGAACCTAGGACCTCGAGCATGCTAGGCCAATGCTGTCCCACTGAACTGCACCCTCAGATCCCCTTTTTTTATTTTTAATTTTGAAACAAGGCCTCACTGAATTGCATAGGCTGTCTCTGACCTCAAACTTGCAATCCTCCTGCTTTAGCCTCAAGAGTTACTGGGATTACAGTTATGTGGCACAGCACACAGCTAGGTTACTATTTTTGAGAGCTTTACAGATCATTTTATAATCATCCTAAAGATAGACATCATGTGATAGGATTTTCTAGCCATGTCCTAAGGAAAACTGTTCATGCCACATATTACAGATATTTTAATAGTTAATACTGTTGTGGGAACTTGGGCTAAAGTACAATTCATTGTAAATTTGTGTTGTTGTGTTTATGTGTATGTGTGTGTGTTGTTTTGTTTACTATTCAAAGTTGTTTCAAACATCTCTGTAGTTACTTATAACTCAAGGAATTGAAGATGTTAGCTCTCGTGTAGCAAATTCATAGAATGCATAGAATGATTTGATCAGTAGTAAAAAAGGCTGGCCTGCACAACAATCTCAGCTCCATTCCTCCTATCTTGAGATCCAGTAAGAAAGATGAATTAACCTCACCAGGTGAGGGCAGGCTGGAAGGTGCTCATTTCTAACGTGACTTCCTGGATTGGCCAAGTATTAGCTGCTGAAATAGGAAGATATTTTTAAGGGCAAACTCCAGTATTAACACACCTTCAAAGTGTCCTATCCCCTTTTTTCGTTTGTTTACTTGTTTTTCAGCTAAAACTTTATGATAAAAGCTGAGCATGTCCAGAAGTGTTCGTGTCCACCATCTTTATGATGCAAGCTCATAAAAGTGTTCCTGTCTGCCATTTTAACCTTTCAAACATGTGCTCCCTGACCTTGAGCTATGCATGATCAAAAAAGTGTGTACTGTTTTCCCTTCTTAAGCTATGACCTTAAACTAGGCTTGTTCAGGAAGGTACTCCTTGACTGAGCATGCTCAGGAATGTGCCCACCCCTGAAGTGTTTTCCTATGTGAAAATGTATAGGCTTACTAAGTAAAATCTTCATGCTTCCTCTGTTTAAGAAAGGCATTGCTTTGGAAATAACTACTGAGTTCTCCTTACTTGCTACAAGTAATAAATCTTTCTCCACTCTTTTATTTCTTGACCATATTTGTTTGTTTTGGCTTTGCACTCATATAGATAAATCCATCATGTTTGGTCACACAAGTGCTACAGAAATAGGTATGGGTCAAAGTCAGTCAAGGATAAAAAGCCAGTAGAAACAGACACCCTGTGTATAGGTGACATAGTGGCAGGAAAGGAGGGATTCTAAGCAGGCAAGTAGAAAAGAAGCAAATTGCAACGTGGATGACATTCAGAATCAGGTGAGTGGAGAGAGAAGTCTTTCAGGCCATAGTGGGAAACCAGCAGGGACTGTAGGATTCAGAGCAAAGATACCAGTCTCTTGAATCAAGACTAGACAGAGCAAGACAGTCCTTTTTCCTCAAAGGACAAGGTACCAGGGCAGGGACAAAGTAGAGAACCTAAGATTTGAGTTGAATTGGCCACAAAAGGACAATTCAGAGCTTGCCAGTATTAGGCAAGAGCTCCTACAATCCGTTCGGCCTCCTGCATAGGCTAACCTCGAAGCCTTTTATAACGCTGCGCTTAATGAAGGGGGAAACAGAGATATGGGAATGAAAGGACAACACTGAGTGGGGACTTCTTTATAGGACTTTAAAACACCAGCCTGTCTGCTCTGTGTTGAAATGTCTCATCTTTAGAATCATCATTTGGGTCCTCAGGGAATCTCTTAAGATGAACAAATTTGCCAGAGACATGATACATTAAGCCCCTAAGAGACCAGCATAGTTTATCAAATCATCTGTTAGTTTCAAGAGACAGCAAGGTCCTCAGAGAATGAAATTCAGACTTATAGGTTTAAAGGAAATTTGAAGAAAATAGAGTTCCAGAGCAGATAATCTTATGCACATTGCAAATCAGGGAGAAATTTGACTTTTATGCCCCTCTAGCCAACATGCATTGAGAATTATTACATGCCAGATACTTCCAAGGTATTTCAAATATATTATTATTTCATTTAATACTCCAAACCTACAGCTATGTTTCATCATTTCTATCTTAGAAATAGGAAAACAAAGGTGTAAAAAACTCCCTAGGTTCATATAACTGGTAAATAACAGATCAATATTCAAGCTTATCTGGCTCTGATGATCCAAATATTCTTACAGAAAGGTCTTTCAAAATACAGATGACTGATGTTGATGGTTTCACTAGGGCAAGTGTCATTGGGAATGATGGGAGAGGGATGGGGGAAAAAATAAATATGCAAAATAGACCAACAGTCAGCCACTGTTTGTGTGCCAATCACTTTCAGAGATTATGCTGAGTACTCGTCATTAAACCAACTGAAGTTAAACATAGGCCATCTCAAAAATAGGCAATTGGTATATTAATTATTCCAAGCTGAAACCGCTTAAAGAACTGGAATTTCAGGAAAGGGCATTTAGGCTGTCTTTTCCTGCATGTAGTAAACCATGAAGATTCCTTTGGGAGGGATGTCCTTCACATATCAAGTCTGGAAAATAACCTTGATCACTAGACAATAGTGATTGGAATTTCAATAAATCTGAATAAATGAACCCCAGTTTACCCTTATCCTCTGCTAGCCTCCACCCCTCATCCCATATCTTTTGGTAACATCCCTAGACTTTACTACCCTGGGTCAGAGACCAATTTTTCCTTTTACTCCTTCACAAATGTATTATTCTTCTCTAAAAAATATCAGCTCTACAACCGTACCACCTTGGTGTCCGATCCCATCAGATATGGAAGATAAGCAGGGTTGGGCCTGGTTAGTCCTTAGATGGGAGAGTACCTGGTAATACCAAATGCTGTAAGTTTGAGAGAAGGACAGGCAGCCCACTCCTGAATCAACCAGCCATCAAAAACCCTATGGATAGCAGAGAAGCACTGACATAGTGCCGGTCATGGCACAGTGTCCGGGAGTGTTTCATTCCATTATACTTAGGGTCGCTATGAGTAGGACTCAAATTGACGGCACCAAACAACAATGGCAAAAACTAACAAATCTTCATGTTTGGGTCATTTCTTCAGACTTTATTCCCTTGTGAAGATCCTCATGCTCATGTAAAGTTTTTAAATGTTTACTTTTTTTCTTGGTACTCAACTTTTATATTAATTGGGTTCCTAAACTAAGCCCAAAAGCTCATCTAAGAATGAAAGAGGAAGCACAGGGATCTCAGTCCTACACAGACGTGACTCAGACTTCATGGATTTATAGCCTAGTAGGGATTAGACCTTCAACCAATAGTACTTTTTTTTTTTAACTGCACATAAGTTCATACCTAACTTTACAAAAGAAAGGCTGAAAAAAGAGGTACCATGTAGAGACTAGCCTCCACAGAACAGCTCTGTTAGTTAACTGTCATAATTAAGGAAAAGGAAGGAATCAAAAATATTTCTAATGGTGAGAAAACAGAGACAGAAAAGTCAGAAAAAAAGAGCAGTTTGGCAGGTGTGGGAGAATGTACTGAGATGGGTTTATGACAAGGTAACTTAGGATGGTCACAAACATCCAAAAAGAATTGTCCACTAAACAAAAGGAAATACAGGTCAAGGGCCACCAGCACGGGCAAGACACCCTGCCATGAGCCCTGTGGAATGACTTTGTGCAGCGTACATGACCAAGCAGCACACTGAGAAGAGAGTGGCTCAGGTGTGTCCCAGGCGTAGCCTTTAGTCTGAACCCATGACTAGGGCCATTCTGTGGTCAAAGGGAAAGGAGAAATTGTAGGGGCAAAAAACCAAAATGTGTGGCAGCATCTGGTACTGAAACTCAGGATCACTTAAAAGGCCACTGACCTTCTTTCAAAATAATAATAATAGATAACATCACTTTTTGTCTATTCTGTGCCTGGATCTATCTAGTTCACTCCTCCTTACAACACCATGAAAGAAGGATTATTATCAATTTCTTATTATTCTCAGTATAAACGCTAAGGCAATGAGGATCCATGCAGGGTAATTCCCTGTCAGAGTTATAAAGGCCACTTCCAAGGTTCAAACTCCTACCAGGACTTTGACCTGAAGTACAGATCAAAGGAGAAAGGAACAAAATGATTTTCCATTCTTTATTTCCTGGAGCAAAGAGTGGGAATCAAGTTTCTTATATTCTCTTACAAAAAGGAAATGCATAACTTTATACCATGATGCTATTACTAGGGTACAGATATGAGTCAATCTCTCAGGGTCCAATGTATTTTAAATATATGTCGGGAGACCCTGATATTCTGAGCATCGTCCCACCTTCTCAGCCTTCTAACTGATGGAGATAACAGGGCTACTCCATCCGCAGGTTGATATTAAACTCCTGTATCTGGTTCATGCTAGAAGAGCTTTGAACACAGGGAGGAAACAGATTAGGAAAGAGAAGCAGGCATCAGAGGATATCGAATACTGGAAAAATCAGCGTATCAAGAAATTCTCCCAGAGTATGCTCTCAGCCCATGAGAAGTTGTGCCAGGAAAATCAACACAGCAGGAAGAGTTGTCTCCTTCCTTAGCACATGCTAGAACTGAGCATAACCATGAGGACATAACCCGACCAATTTAACCTCTGTCCTCTTATCTAGGTAACAGGGCCAATCTGAAAGTCACCTTTGACAGCCCTTAGATGGATTTAATGAGACAAGGCTTATGACCTCTCTGCCTGTTCTTTGATGCTGAACAAGACCTCAACACATTTTGCCTTAAAAAAAGATAATCTATATGAAAGCATTTTGTAAGCCCAAAATACTAGGACGATTTTTTAGATGTAGACGAAGGAAAATAAAGACAATGCATTGTGACAATGTAGGCACCTACAAAGATCTCATTTCTAACTGAAATATTAATATGACTTTTTCTGTAAGGTCATTTCTATTCAGTCATGCTTAATATGATAGTATCTAAAGGCCATTGAAAACCCTATGAAGGTCACTATGAGTCCGATCAAACTTGATGATACCAAACAACAACAACAAACAGCCATTCAGTATTTTGTGTGTGTGTGTGCAATGGTACCATTGCAGAACTGAATAATAAAATTTGCACCTTTGAAAATAATATGAAACATTTAAATACCAATGACCAAGCATTCTCATCTGGGTGTGTGACTCATTATCTTCCAACATCAATATTTCCATTTTCATTCTGCTCCTTCAAGTAACAATGCTTTCTGGACACTTAGCTGCTGGCCATTTAAGAGATTTGGGGCTTCTTCTTCTTTTTAGTTATTATCTTTTCTCCTTCTTCTCCCTCTTGTTCTTGTTCTTCTTCTTCCTTAGTCTACTACTGCGTTGATTTCCAGCTCTACAATTACCATTTGTAAATTAATGGAGCAAGAAATTAAGGACACAGCTCCACAGCCCTGCCTGTGGAATACCAATAACAATAAAGGTGCAGCACTGCCTTGCTGCTGCCTCCCATACATCATCTAAAGCAGGAATAAACACCATTATCTTAATCACCAGGTAGAATAAATGAAGCACAGTAGTAACTAGATTAGAATAGATGAAATCTCCTGCTTGGGTTTTTATCATGCAAAAATGAAGGCCTGTTTTTGATGTTTTGCTTTCATGTTTTAATTCTAAGATTAATTTAGATATTTACTTTTCTACTAACAATGGTAGTTCCCTTGCTTTGAAATACAAATTGTTCTGTCCAAACGACAACTAATAATTGGGAAACAAAAGAAGGAGGTAAGAAAGTTTTTAAATAGCATTACAAGTTAGTAATTTAGTTTTCCTATTTGTTTGGAAGGACCAAACCTTGCCTTCCCTGTTAGTTATACATAACCATGTGGATGCCCTAGTGAAATGTAGTAAGGAGGCAGCAATGTGCCTGAATTCTGCCAGTATGTTCCAGATGGCACCTACCTTTCCTTCTCAAGAATCTAGGGCAAGCAAAAAAAAAAAAAAATTGCTACATATGCAACAAAATTTGAGAATTGACACAAAGTCCTCAAACCCCAAAGAGTTTCTTTAATCACTTGGCAGTACTCCAAATGTTCTGGAGCAGCAGAATACTATTCCATTGACATGTAAGATTGCTGATGCCAAGAAATTACCATAAAAGATATTAAAATATAATAGAGTGCTACAATAATGAAAACTAGACATCTGTGGCAAAAGAATCAACAGAATGAATAGCTATGAAATCTGATATATGAATTTATTAGAATTCCCTAGTATTCAAATATATTTGAAGTAGAATGTAAGTGGAAAGGACGTATTATTCCATAAGTTATATCAGAGATTGGGTAAGTACTTGAAAAACTAAGCAAGTAAAAGTTTCAACTTGAAATACACTCCACATAAATTCTAAATGAGGAACTAAACATAATAAAGAAGTCCTATAGAAAACTAGAGGGAAATGTAAAATAAATGATTAGTTTGATGGGTAAGGACTTTCTGACATAAAAATAATAGAAGATGATATAAATTTGAAAGTGATCATAAGCATGTATGAATATATAAAAACTTTGATGCTTCTAATACAGAGAGATAGTTACAGAAATATTGGCATGAAGCTTCATGTATGTTCAGTTTCCCCCTGGGTCCCTAGCTCTGTTCACTGAGAAGGCCTGGGAACACTGACACTAAAAAAAAGCAGCAAGGAACACTAGCACCCAGGTCTGGTTTCTAAATACCAATCTCCACTGTGAGAAACTCGGACTCTGGAGAAATGGCTGATTCCAGGTTGGGGTGGGAGTAGGGAGGACAAGATGGATCTATAACATCGTATTGTGCCAGAAAGTAATAAAGTGCTTGGAGATTATTAGGGGATAAATCAGAATTCCTTGTGGACAAATCAAGGAAAAATTGAACCCCCAAATAAGAGATAAAAACAGATTACAACCCACTGAACAAAATAGAATTTGGTTCTATATTGGTATAAGGTTAAAAATGAATAAATTGAAACTAAGACAAAGTGGGATAACACAACTTTTAAATTCTTTCCTCTCAAAACACTATCCTCATTAATGAGAAAGGGAAACAGTGACTTTTACAATAAAGAATCCTGACAGATATCACCTCAGACAAGTGTTTGAAGTGATCATCACTTAATAGGGCAAATCTAAGCAATTCTATCTGATAGGATGTGATAAGACAAGAGAACTTCCTCTGTGGGGCTTCTGACAAAGAAACATTGTAAGAACACAATCAAGTTTTTAGCCCACCACTTTATTTCCCCTGCATTTTAAATGAAATTTAGGAAGCAAAAATTGACGAAGGAAATGCTGTTATTGGTAGGTACCATTGAGTTGGGTCCAATTCATAGACCCTTATAGGATTTTCAATGGCAGATTGTTTCGAGAGTAGATTGCCAAGTCCTTCTCCCATTTTTGCGGTGCTGGGGATCAAACCCCAGTCCTCAGAGAGTGTGGAGCAGCGCTTTATCCATTGAGCTAAATATGGTTTGGCCAAACTGAGAAGAGAAGACAGTTCTAAAAAATCCTGTTCAGCTATCCTGCCACAGGTTTTCTGAAATAAAATCTGAAACAAAAGGCAGAAAATATGTAGATTTAGCTGCTGGCCAGATTCTCTGGAGCTGTTAAAGTCTTTTGAGAGGGAGACCCTCTTCCTCTGGTGTCCACAGGGGCTGAGCATGGGCTTTCCTGTGGAGCTTCCATTCCCTCAAGGTCTTCCCTTTCAATAAAACAGCTTTCTGCCACCCTAGTCCTCTGTCTCAATGCAATCCTACAGGAAATTTCTCCTGTCTCATGCCCCAAGCATAGGGAAGGGAGGTAAGAGACAGCAGGTTCAAGCTCTTGTCATGTCATGCAGCACAGGGAGCATAGTTCCATTTATACGATTGCAATATGACCTAAATCTAATCATGATGAAACATCAGATGAACTCATGTGGGCTATTGCACAAAATAACTGAAGTATAATCTTCAAAAGGACCATGGACAAAATCAAGGAAATATGAACCAACTGTTCTCAATTTCTCTCTCCACATTACTTTATATTAATTTCTATGTATAGTAATTAGTCACTAAAGTGCCATGACAACTATATGCAATGGGATTCTGAATTTTATCCTTCTATAGAGAGGACATTATTGGAACAACTGGAGAAACTGGAATGGGTTCCAAAGAATAGAGGGTAGTAATGTATCAATGTTAATTTCCTGAATTGGATTATATAACAGAATGTCTTTGCTTGTAGAAAATACATACTAATCCATTCAGGGATAATGAGGTATCATGTAGCAACTTAGTGTCCAATACTTCATGAATTAAAAAACATATTGCAACTTTCTAAATAAATTTGAGATTGTTTCCAAATAATATAAACAGGAACAAAAAAGCAAGTGTAACTTCTAATTTCTCTTTTGTCTTATGTTAGTTGGATATAGCTAAATTCTGGGTTCATGTCATAAAATATTTTGAGGGTATCGGTTAACAGCAATTTAATCTTTCCTTGTGTAAGCCTAAACATCAGCTATTAGAGTAATTATTATGTTATAGCTATATTCTAGGGCATTGTAAATATTTTTAAGTGTTTCTGCTTTTACAAATAAGTAATAATATAGAAAGATTCTTCTCATGGTGCCATACTGATTTTTGTTTGTTTGTTTTGCTTTTGCTTAAGTGTGTGTTTGTGTGTGTGTGTGTGTGTGTGTGTGTGTGTGTGTGTGTGTGTGTTGTACTTGGGGACTGAGCCCTTGCAAATTCTCTGCCACTAGACTGCTCCAGATGATTTTTAAATTTTTATCTTAAGACAGGATCTTGCTAAATTGCACAAGCTGCCTCTAGTCTTGAACCTGTGATCCTCCTGCCTCCACCTCCCAAGTTGCTGGGATTATAGGTCTGAGCCACTATGCCCAACTCATGCTGGGTTATTTATTATTATTATTATTATTATTATTATTGGAAATTTTTAATGTACAACTGAATGTGTTTCATTCTGATATGCATTTCATTGTGACATTTCCATATATGCGTTTCATTGTACATTGCACAGATAAGTTCTCCCTTACCCTCTTGTGCCCTTCCTCCTCCCCTCCCCTCACCAAAGGCCTCTCTTCCACTCACATATCTTTTTGTGGGAATATATATCCTTGGATCCCAATTATGTTTAAGGTCAAAACTTTTTCTATAGTGATCTATCTTTTTACTTTGTCAGTAATATTACATGAATTTTCTAACCTATTTGTATTATTTCCATTCTTTGATATTATTGGTATTATAATTATTTCCCGAACTATTGAAGTGGGCTGTTTAAATTGAGGTCGCCCTCTGTCTCATTCCTTGCTCCTCCTTGTTCCTCCTCTCCCTTCTTTCTTCTCCCATCATTTCTTCCTTTTGCTAGAGCCCTCCCTCCTTCTTTCCACTCCCTAAATTGTCCCTTCTCCACTAAGTTGACTTTAGCTTTGTATTGTGTTCCAATTTCTATATAGGATTTTTTCCTTCTTTTAATTTTGATTCGGCTCCCACATATGAGTGAGAACATGTGGTATTTCTCTTGTTGGGTTTGTGTTTGTTCACTTAAAATAATTTTCTCCAATTCCATTCATTTTGCTACAAATTACATTATTTCATTTTTTTGATTGCTGAGTAGTATTCCATTGTGTATATGTACCATAGTTTTTTTATCCATTCTTCTGTTGATGGGCACTGTGGTTGATTCCATATCCTTGCTATTATGAAAAGTGCTGCATTAAACATGGAGATGCAGGTGTCTCTGTGGTACGATGACTCATCTCCCTTTGGTATATTCCCAGTAGTGTTACAGCCCAGCTCATACAGTTTTAAAAATAATAGTAAAGTAAAATCATACATATAAATTTTATCTTACTCTACATATACATTTATGACTTAATGGAAGTACATTTTAATAATGGGTAACAATGGCCATGTCTGGATAGTTTGCAGCCATAACACCGTAGCATCCAATCTCACCTGATCTCGGAACCTAAGCGGGGTTGGCCTGGTTAGTCCTTGGATGGGAGACCATCTGGGAATACCAGATGGTGCAGGCTAGGGAGAAGGACCTGGCAACCCACTCCTGAAACAATCCACCATTGAAAACCCTATGAATAGCAGAAAAGCACTGACAATATTACCGGCCATGGCACAGTGTTGGAGATGTTTTGTTCTGTTGTACACAGGGTCATTATGAGGTGGCACATAACAACAACAACAACTACAAATTTCTGGGTAATGTGGATATGTGTGATTTATTACTTTTATTTTGGCATTATGTCTAAATTTCCTACAATGACTATTTTTAATAATGAAAATTGAAATCATAATAGTAATTAATATAAAGTGATGGGGAGAAATAAGAAAAAGTAGTTGATTAAGGAAAAAGTCTAAGGATATAAAACCCTGTGGGATATATTAAAGAAGTCATTGTGGTAGAGAAGGCATTAGGGTTAAGACTGGAAACCAAGCATTTTGCCCAAGCAAGAGGTCCTTGGCTGTGATTCTGCAGCCCATCTCTGAGGCTTTGTTTAAATGAAGCTTTCCCCAAAGGTGAAACTGAAGAAAGATGGAGGCAGTTGGGGTAGATACTGGCTACTGACCTGTTTCCTGATCTGGAGTGATAAAGCTCAGAGACTGAATATCAAGCTCCCAGCACAGTAGCTGGTACCCAGTACTTTCTGACCCATGTTCTGCCCAGGCCACATCTCTGCTGGTACAGGGGATCCCAGGTGGGCCGAAGTGTGCAGAGTAGCTCTATGGGAAGTAAGTCCCTACCACCTGCACTGAGGAACACAAGAGACCTCTCACGACCCTCCCCAGATGGCCAGGAGCAGACTGCAGGGTTTGCACTGCAATAAAAGGGGCAATGGACGTTATCAGTAATTTACAAAATCCAAAGATTCAGCTTCTTGGTAGGCACAATCATTCTTATTTCCAAATCAAAGGGGTCTATTCACTATCATAGAAAATCACTGCATCTAATTGTCTTTTAAATTGATAGAAACTACTTGCAGAAATCCTCTAAAATAGCATGAAACATCATGGATTTTACAACTCATCATACTCTCTAATCTAGGCTTGGCCTTGGCATATTTGAAATCACCTAGGATGTTTCTGTTGATGTAAAATATTTGCAGACTGATCTACCAATGCTAAACTAGACATGACAGATGCTAAAGAAGAATGAACTGAAACACCATATGACAACATGTAGGAAATAAGTCTCTCCTCTGAGAAACATTTGAATGTGTCATAAAAACAGTGAGAAAAAAAATAATAACACTGCCAAAGGTTTAAATTTACTATGTAGAAAAACTGTCTCAGTTTTGAAGTCAGATTGCTTGTGTCCAAATCCCAACAGATAAATACTAGTGAGGTAGATACATAATAAACATAATATATAGATACCTAATGTGTGGGCTAAGGATACATATATAATATATATATATATATATATCTCCTAGAAGCACTGACAATAGTGTTTCCCCTGTTGTACAGAGGGTCGCTATGAGTCGGATACTGACTCGACGGCACATAACAACAACAACAAGACCTGGTCTATATGAAAAATATTTGATAAATGTTATCAAGGTGTGATTAAAAGTTACAGTGAATGTTTAAATTTTAAAAAAATATATTACAATAAAAGACATATTGCCATTAATTTCCTTAAAAAAAAAAAAATCCCCCAGTGTATGAACACAGTTAGCATTCTTGCTACTTTCTGGAGCAGTTCTGGAAGTCCTCTGTCATGAGAGTCTTTAGTTGTGCTGTTGTGGCTGCATGTATATATATATATATATATATATATATATATATATATATCCTAGCCCTGGTCTATATGAAAAATATTTGATAAAAGTTATCATCACCATTATTATTGCTAGATTATTAATGCACTTGTTGTGTTGCATATAATTAAATACCTACTGATAAGAAAATATGCATACAGGCATACAGGCATAGAAGGTTAAAGAAAGAATCAAAAAATAGATGCTGGCTACACCCTCAAATGCCCCCGCTACTCAAATGTATGTTGTATTCCCAAGGTGTTTCCATCTCAGTACACGGAATACCATCAGCCCAATTACCTGAGACAATAGTCCAGAGTCCCTCTTATTAGCTCCCTTTCCTTTGCTGGCTGGCCACCCTCTATCTAATTCCAGCCATTCTAATTTTACCATCATCCCTCCCTGGATGTTTATAGCAGCTTCTGAAATCTCCCAGCCTCCACCTGGAATCCCCTCTAGTCCACTAAGCACACAAAACCACAGCTATCTTCTTAAAATGTAAATTAGATCAACTCTCTCTTCTCCTCTGGAAACTGTTCAATGACTTCTCATTGTCATTCAAAAACCTTGCAAAACCATGTTGAAAGAGCACCCAAGACCTTGCGTGATCCAGCTCTGAATATCTCAAAACTGCTCCCCTCACCACTACATTCCATCCCCTCGAAGAAGCCATGCCTCTTCCCACTTCCCACGTATTGTCCTCTTTGCCTGGGGCACTCTCCCATTTATGCATTACTATCTGGTCCCCTCCTGACCTTCAACCCAGGACTTCAAGGTCACCTACTCAAAGAAGGCTTCCCAGTGCTACAATTAGAGCAGCCAATCTCCCCACCTAGCTTGTCTTCTAGATCAGCACCCTGTCTCCTCCTCCTCCTCCTCCTCCTTCTTTTTCTTCTTCTTTTTTTTTGTGGTACTGGCGTTTGAACTCAGGGCCTCAAGCTTGCATGTTTTGCAAGTGCTAGACGACTGAGCTGCACCTTTTGCCCATTTTTTCTTATTTTTTGAGACAGGGTCTCGCTAAGTTACACAGACTACCTCTGGTCTCAAACTTGTGATCCTCCTGCCTCTGCCTCCCAAGTTGCTGGGATTACAGGCATGTGCCACCACACCTGGCTTAGCACCCCATCTTCTTAATAACACAAAAAATAATGTTTAAGTATTTCATCTAGTTTGTTGCTTTTTACTCACCCATCTCTCCCAAAGACTGGAGTCACACAAAGGCTAGTGACACCTTTGGTTTTTCATTACTGCACTCATGGAGTTCAACATTATACATTGTGTTGGGCATAAAGGAGATGTTCAGTAGACATTTGTTGAAAAACAGGGAATTACATAATTCAGTCTTGTAAATTCAAATGGTTTAAATGGCTTCAAGGTATAATTTATTATCATTCTTTATTGAAAGGTCAGAGGACAAAAGGTGAGATAACCTATTTTTATGTTTATAGGTATATCAAAAAGTTTAGAAATATGAGGTATGATAAGAAAATATGGCACATGCTTAAATTTAAAAAATTATTACAGTAAAAGACACATTGCCATTAATCCTCCTGAAAACACTCTCCCTGTCTTCCAACACACTTACCCCATTATTGTTGCCACTTCCTGAAGCGATTCTGGAAGTCCTCTTTCGTGAGTATCTTTAGTTTCTTCCTCTATCACGACAACACTCTGTGTCACATGTTGCTTTTGTCAAATAAGAACATTACTGTGTATCCTCATCCACCTTAGTCATCTGATCTGGCACCATGCAACTTTTGGCTCTTCCCAACATCAAAATGATCATGGAAAGGAAACATTTTGAATCGATTTAGGACATTGAGGCTGCCACAACAGCACAACTAAAGACTCTCATGACAGAGAACTTCCAGAACTGCTCCAGAAAGTAGCAAGAATGCTAAGTGTGTTCATAGCCTGGGGGATTCTTTTTTTTTTTTTTTTTTTTTTTTTTTGAGGGAAATTAATGGCAATGTATCTTTTATTGTAATTTTTTTTAAATTTAAACATTCACTGTAACTTTTGATCATACCTTGTGCCTGACTATATATGTACCAGTTGTTTAAGAATTCTCTATTGCCTGAAAAGGACATCATGTCAGACAGGCAAATATACATTCAGTAACTCTGCTTATTACAGCTAATTGTCATATTCAGGGCCACTGGATCTTCTGACTTTTAACTTCTGTCATTTAAATTTAGGGGATATACTGGTTTGAAACTAATATAGCAATATGTTTCATAGGATTCATCCCCTTTTGTTCAAGCTCAACCAAAGATTCATTTCTTTTCAAGTGGATATTTGTCAACTAAGGGCTTGCTATCTTCTCATAGGGCCCCAACTAATGGTTTTCTGGATAATCTAGCCAACATATAAAGGCGATTGCAACAAATTCTGTAGTGTGTCACTTGGAACATCCCCTCCTTGGTGTTTGAGGCCCTCATCTCGCTGCAGCTGGCATGTTGCTGAAAATAATTGCTTTGTTTGAGGTCATGTCTCATCCCAGGGAATGGTCATCTAGTTACTGGCTGTGGGCACTTGTGGATGGGAGAGATCCAGCCTTCCTGTTTAATGCAAGGGTTCAAACCAGCTCCAGAGCCCTGCAGGACAGCTGAGGCCTTTTCTGGAATGACACTGACTGCCCCAGGGTTCAGCTCTTCCCTCTGCCCAATTCAGCACTTTCCTCCCCACAGTTAGCGTGCCCATGAGCATCCCTAGGAAACTGCCTGCTCCCAATCTCCATGTCAGGATGGAGATAATGAGAGAGGACTCTAAGCAGCTAGAAGGGGGATGGAAAAGGGCCCTCTGCAGCCATCTGCTTCCCAAGCCCCATTTAAGACATAGGAATGTCGGTATGTTAGGACCTTCTGGGGAAAAGGGCATGATTGGTGGTCAGTAATATCCTTTACAAATGGCATGGTTGGTGGCCAGTATCAACCCCTGTCCAGGCTAGGTAGGGGACCTCTTTTGAGATAAGACCCCTCCTGCTTTAGAGAAAACGCTGTTTTAAACCTAAAAGGGACCAGCCTAAAGCCAAAATGGTGGAAATAAATGTGACACACCTGGGGATAATGTAGAGGAATGGGAGGAGTAAATGTCCCCTTAATGAAATCTGTACTTCTGGTGTATACTCCCAAAGCCCTGCTGTGCAGGGCAGCTGCCTGCACACTTTTCTTGTGGGCCTGCCTGCCTTCTGGCCTCTAACTCAGAAAGCGTAAGTAACTTTCCCTCTCTTTACTCTGCCATCTCCTTCTTCCCAACACCTGCTGAAATCCCACAATGACTTGTCTTGCTGCTTGGGGCATTCATGTTCTCTCTGCCTCTAATAAATTGTCCTCAATTCCCTTCTGTGTCCATTTTTAAATTCCTTTATCAACAAGACCAAGAACCTTGAGGACAGACTCTGTGTCCCACAGTGACAATAGTGTCTCTTTCTTCAGACACTGAGCTGATTTGATGCCACCTTTTCCCACCACTATCCTTTTTCTGGGCTTGAAAGGACTCCTCTGGGGGAAAGGTAGAGAAATATAATCTATTGCCAGCTCCCTCTCTTGACAACAGGTAGAATCTGATAGTGGGCCTGGAAATGGTGATGCATGGTCTCCTGCTGATCCATCTCCAACCCTACCCAGCACCTTTCCCTCTCATGGTGGCTTCCCAGAGCAGAGAAAAAGGCAAGAGGGACCACTGCCCTACTAATTCATTCATAAGAGACTAACTATAGATATATGTATTGACATAATTATTTTAAAAACATGAGTTATGAGCAGAATTGTATGTATCCCTCCCACACCACTACCAAATTCATATGTTGAAATCCTCATACCCTGTTCCTGAGAATGTGATTGTATTTAGAGACAAGGTCTTTTAGAGGTGATTAAGTAGCTGGGAGCAGTGGCACATGCCTGTAATCCCAAGGATTTGGGAAGCAGAGGCAGGAGGATTACAAATTCAAGCAAGGCCAGAGACACCCTGCATAATTGTTGGCAAGACTTTGTCTCAAGATAAAGATTAAAAAATGGGCTGGGGGTGCAGCTCAGTGGTAGAGTGCTTACAAAGTATGCATAAGATCCTGGGTTCCAACCCCCAGTACCACAAAAAAGAAAAAACAAAAAACAAAAAGAGGTGATTAAGTTAAAAATGAGGTCACACAGGCAATCCTTAATCCAATGTACTGGTGTCTCTGTAAGAAATTAGGTCATGGATACACACAAACAGACGATATGAAGACATAAGAATAAAGCCAAGGAGAAAGGTGTCAGAAAAAAATCCAACCTTCCCAATACCTTGATCTTGGATTTCTAGGCTCCAGAACTGTAAAAAAAATAAATAAATTTCTGTTTTTTAACACACTCAGTCTGTGTTACTTTGTTATGGCAGGCACAGGAAACTAATGTAACATGTAATCATAAAATCTGTGGGTTTTGTTTCATGCCCTTTAAATGCTCTGAGCACACCTATGAAGGCAAGGCAGGGGCCACAGAAGGCTCCAGAATGTCTCCAGGATATGAATTCTTCATCCCTTGCATTGGTTTCTATGCCCCATCTTTGTTTCCATATCTTTATTTCTGATGTATCTTGAATTGATCACTGGCCCTCAAGGGACCCAGCCTGTGTTGTGGTCTATGGCAGCCTAGATATGTAAGTTTCCTTGTCTGAACATAGTTAAAGAACATCCAATCTGTGCTGCCCACTCAAAACCACTCCTGGAGAGGTAGCCAAGTAGTTGCTGCCCTTGCAGCTTCCTCTCCAGTCTTTGGGTGCAGTCAAGGTTCAGGGACATATTTGAGTGACAAGTTTGCTCTGTACTCCCTCTGATGACTAAGGCTGTGTTTCTGGGTCAAGCTTATCACGACTCCTTTTTCCCTTGAGGGAAACTCTCTCCTAGTGTACTCCCCAGTTCCTGATGCAGAGACTTCTGGGAGATTGCCCTGACAGCTCTCCAAATGTGCCCCAGAGAGCTGAATTGCAGCTTCAGGACAAGCCAGGGCTTCCTTCCTCCAGCACCAACCTGCAGCCACCTTCACATATGTTCATAGAGAATGAGCTGCAGAAAGAAAGCAAAGAAAACATCGTGGCTCCCTTAGTGAGAAGCTGAAAATGCTGGCTTTATCTTCCACTATATAGTCTTTCTTGATTTTATTCCTGTTGTCAGGTCTGATTTAGGACACTAACTTCTGCATTATTATCACAGATGATACTTTCGCATTACTTTACCAAAGAATGGCCATAATACATCCTGATTCTGTCACCTAAATGCTCCATGCCTGTAGATTCCTGTCAGCTGAGACTGCCTTGGGGAATCCACGTTGATCTGTTCTGTCTGGCTCCCAAATTCACTCAGTGTACCTCAAGCCTGGGAGGAGTATGAGAACTCTCACAGTGATGATAGTCTCTTTCTTCTCAGAGCCAGAATAAAAGGTAAATGCTCCTGAACACTTTAGAGTAAAATCTCATGTCTGATTTGATGAGGAAATTGATTAAATAACCACACATGTATGATGACATAACATTTTTAACTAAAGAAAGAATAATCTCATATAGAGTTATTCAAGAGTTATTCATCACTGATGCTTCGAACATGTTACATACATTGGATCATCTGCAGGCCAAAAATAACTCTGTGAAATAAAATCTTTCTTGAAATAACTGCTACTGTCTATGTTTTCTGGTTTCTACTTGCACGTAAATCCTAAGTGCTGCTGTTATTTAAAAAAAGAGCTAAGGTGGTGCAGGGTACTTTGGTTTGTTGGCTAATTCCTCCTTATGGAAAGAGACACATATAAATCTAGCTTTCAAAAAGCCTCAGGAAAAGTGGAAAACAAGAGGATAGGTAGAAAAAAGTTAATTATTCTATTTGATGCAAAGTTATAGCTCTCCATTTTCCATGTGTCTTCCTCCCATTGAGATGTGGATGTAATATGGTAGAGGCCATTATAATCTAGGTTTGTTTGCAGACTATTTCCTCAGCAGCATACCAATAGCCATGAGAATTAAGCCCTACATAGGGTCAAAGTTAAACACAAGTACCAAGGTAGAGGGGGAGGATGTAGAAAAATGCAAACCTGACAAAGGAGTGGGAAAAGAGGTTCCTCTCCTATGCACTCCGCAGAATACCCACTTTGTGGCTTTAAAATCTGCAGCCAAGAAATACTATGAGCAGGTCTTCACATGAGTGTTAATGTCAATGGATGGCTGAAAACAATATGTTGTTGTTATTGTTGTTAGGTACCATCTAGTCAGGTCCAACTCATGGCACTGTACGTACAACCGAATGAAACATTACCCAACATTGTGCCATGCCCAGCACTATGTCAGTGCTTCTTTTTTATTCATAGGTTTTTCAGTGGCTGATTGTTTCAGGAGTGGGCTGCCAAGTTCTTCTCCCAAGGCTGTAGCACCCAGTATTCCCAGTCTCTCCATCCAAGGAATAACCAAGCCCAATCCTGCTTGGCTTCCAAGATCAGATGGGATCAGATACCAGTATGGTATGGATGTAGGTGAAAACAATATCATGGAAAGAAATCCTAACTCATTCAGCTAAATTGTCTACATTTTTACTCTGCTGTTAGTCTTCTATGCTCACATCCCTTGCTTTTAAATCTCCCTTTCAGGTTTGCAATTCTCATTGCTAGGGTGATTTAAAGAGAAATCACCATGTAAGAGTATGTGTGGGTGAAATATGCACAGACACCACAAAAAGTAAGTCATGCAAGTATGTTGGATTTTCTGTTGTTGTTGTTGTTAGGTGCCGTCAAGTTGGTGTTCAACTCACAGTAACCCCTATGTACAGCAGGCGAAACACTATCGTCAGGGCTCCTCTGCTATTCATGGGGTTTTCAATGGCTGATTGTTTTTTGGGAGTGGGTTGCTGGGTCCTTCTCCCAAGCCTACAGTATCAGTGTTCCTAGGTGGTCTCCCATCCAAGTACTAACCAGACCTGACCTTGCTTAGCTTTTGAGATCTGACGAGATTGGACCCTGCAGCCAGATTTTCAATAGCCCGTGTCAATTATTGCTACTTTCTATATCCTTGCCCACACAATCCCTCACCCTTTTATATGGGGCAAGGATCACTTCATTTCCAACTACCAAGCCTTTCTATCACATGGCTGCTGCTACAGTTCCAAACATGGCTCCCAGTTATAATACTGTCTATGAGGTTTTTCCTAGCAGAGGCCAGTCATAATGTGAGAGATGAGACCCACTTCCTGTTTCTGGGAAGCCTGCACAGCCAGACTCTGAGCTAGATGTCCAGCCTGAATATAACCAGGGTGTCCAGGATACTAGCTAGAATTCACATGTCATGATAACCACTTGATACTTGATGGGGACTGGTGATAGAGGTTTTACAAAAGCAAATCTTCCTGGGCACTAGAGGAATTTAAGTCTGGTAGTGTAACCACAGTTTTCAAACATGGCAGTATGTTTCCAAAAACAGATTGCTCAGTTTTCTTTTTATGACAAAAGCTAAATTTATGGTAAAATGAAAACGTATTTAAACATAGGCTTGGTGCAATGGTTAAGTAAGTCATTCTGGCTTTGAATTCTAGCTCATCTGTTTGCAAATTGCAAAAATCTCTCTAAGGTTTAAATTCTGTTTTAATTCATGTAAAATATGTAGGATGGTACTTGGTACATGATAATTATAGAAGACCCTAATTGAGAGTAACTGGGTATGCAAAAAAGTCTTTCAGGTTTAATTCAGTTAAACGTAGGACCAAAACTTTATGGTAAATGATAAAAAAAAAAAAAAATCTAACAAATCAAACACCAAGCTACTTGAGAAACTTTACCTTGAAATACAAAAATAAAATTGTAAAATCAAGCTTATTTTATACATAACCAGACTTAGATTATAATGGCTAGCAGAGATTTCTCTGTTCCAATCCCCTTTGTAGATGGCCCCACCCTGGGTACCAGAAGAAGACAGAAGCAGAATATTGCCTGGGGCTGCTATCCAAGGCAAACTCATTTAGAGCAATAGGTGGAATTCCACTTTTCCATTTAGCATCCCTTCAAGCAGCAATGCTAGTAAGTAGAATAGGAGGTAGATATACACTTTCTTTGATACCTACCCTGACATGATCCAATGGCAACTAGGAAAGGGAACAAATCTAGCAGTTCCTAGAAATTTCTTTAAATTTTATCCCCCATGTCCTCAGTCATTACCAATATCACAGATCTATCCAAATCCCTCCTCAGATCTTCCTCTAAGATAGAACTAAGCAAATTACACACCGCTCTGTCTCCAGTGACTTCTTATTTCCTTTACCTGTGGCTTTCCTCATTTTAATGGAATTAGCACTGAGGAGTCGCATTATCAGAGCAGCAGAGCTGGGATGTACACACTGAGCCTTGGTTAAACCTCCCACTCCATTTAGCTAATCTAACTTGTCTTTGTGAAGTTGCTGAGCTTCTGGTGTAAGCCAAGGTACAGTAAACGAACTTATTTGGAACAGAAGGTAAAATATGAAAAATGATCTGTAATGGGGGCTGTTTCCCTGCTTGTTTTCCCTCTGTATTTTGACCTGAGAGCTGGTCAAATGGCATGAACATGCCACAAAAACTCAAGGAGAAGCCCCCTCATTCTAGCCAGAGGACTAGAGGAGAGGCCCCTGAGTGCCAGTGAGTATAGAAGAAACCTGGAAGTCCTCATCCCCCTAACCTTTTCCTTCCCAGTCCTACCTTAGGCTGCCTCAGTTGGGGAATTGTGTTGCTATAGCAGCAATTCTGACATTTAAAACCCAGAGAGAAGAAAAGAAACCTAACTCTCTGGCCCTAGGATCTGATGAGTGTGGATAACCTAAGAAAGAACAGTACAAAATGAGGTGATGCATTCATTATATGAACTAAGACCCAGGCACAGTCCTGAGCTCAGCATGTGCTGAACAGGCTCAAAGAAGCACAGTAAAGCCCTCAAGAACTGAACTATGGTGCAAACATTGGCTCAAATCCCAGACAAACTCTCAAGTGGTTCATGCATCAGACAGCCCCAAACAGCATACATACCAAAGGTAAAATCTGAAACCATGTTAGAATCATCTTCCTAAACATGAAAGACAACTTGCAATCTGAATTTACCCACAGTAATGCCCACAAATATGTAAACTTAAATTATTATCATGTTCAATAGCATCATTATTACAGGTATTCAAACTTACTTCCTGGAAATATCTATTGTCTATGAGGAACTTCTGACTATAGCTAAGACTGAGTGATAAGTAAATGTTTACTTCTCAAATATTTGTTGTTCATAAAAAGAAATAATGTCAGGGTTTAAGCATGAAAAATTATTATATAGTTGCTTTACAGTTGGCAAAGAAGGTTTTGCTGTATAAAATCAGTTTGAGACTAATTGTATTAACGATTTTACAGAATCCTCTGATGCAGGGTATAAATGAGAATCTATTATAGTTTGGAAATAAAAGATGGCAAAGCCCTTGGGATAAAAAGAGAAAACAACTTTTCTTTAAAGATGTGGAAGAGGTACATACTTATCCCCAGTAAGGGTGTATATTCTCTTATGAATAATTTAATATACCTTTACTGATAAGAACTTCTCCTCAGCAATTAGTATAGATCAAATTAAGTTACAATCTCTACCTAAGAGAACACCTAAGTGCTCTATATACTCAAAATATCTGTTATCAATGAAATGTTTAAACAATAATCAGAACTTAATCTTTTCAAATGTAAAGATTTTGGCTAATCATAACAATGAACCACTCACTTAAAAGAAATTTAAGTTACCACTTGATAAGCTGATATGGAGGTAGAATCTTTACAGGATATTTTGAAAACCGAGTTCTTAATAAATAACCAGGTTGAGATGTACAAAAATCCTATTTCTTTAGAATATTAGAAAGCAAATCACTTTGGTTGAGTATTAAATGTAGACTTAATGTGGTAAAATAGCTTTAAATTTTTCATAACATCATTCTGAATGTGTGGTATTAATTTTATAGCAGAATAATATGTTTGTAAGTATATTTGAAATTTGATTTATTCCTGTAATTTCTTTTACCTGGTATTAAGGTTTGGATCTTAAATATTCCCCAAAAGCTCATGTATTGAAGACTTGGTTCCCAGTATAGCAGTGTTGAGAGGTAAGGTCCTTGGGAATTCATTGGGTCATGAAGTCTCTAACCTCATGAATGAACTAATCCACTTATGGTTTCATAGCTTAATGGGCTATTGGGAGGTGGTATGACCATCAAGAGGTAGACCCTAGTTGGAGGAAGTAGGACATTGAGGGCATACCCATAAAGGGTATATTTTGTCCCTGGACCCTTCCTCCCTCTCTGTCTCTTTACTTCCTGTCCAATAGGAAGTGAGCTGCTTTTCCTCACCAAGTACTTCCACCCTGATGTATGTCCTCACCACAAGCCTAAAGGCAACCAGGCCAACTGACCATAGAATGAAACCTCTGAAACCATGAGCCAAAATAAGTCTACTTGCTTTTTAAGTTATTTTACTCAGATATTTTGTCACAGCAGTAGAAAGTTGACTAATACACCTGGTGATATCTCTCGAACTAAGGCATTAGCTGAAGTATTCAATGCTCATTCAATTTCTTATGAATAGAGAAAATGAGGGGCCTGGCCAAGAAGGTGGGTAACAGAAATCCCACATAGATTTGGAAACTCAGACAGACTTGTACCTCTCTATTCTGGTGAGATACGAAAAGGCAGTAGGAATCCAGAACAGCAATGACTACTTGACAACTTTGCATAATCTTCTATTGTCCCAGGACAGAGAGGCAGCATAAGGAACTCAAGAGAGGCATGAGAGTTAGTTAAAAGAGTAAGAAAGACCTTGGAGTCAGAAATAAAGAACAGCTCAGTGATGACTGAGTTATGAACTGGGTATGATTATTAAGCATTGATTGGTGTTAAGTAGCAAAGGCCAGACAAACAGTAAATAGAGGGGCCAGGATTTACATCCTGGCACACTCCTTCAAAGTTGTGCAATCCCTTTGGCACACAGATAAAGAATAAAATAATGGAAGGGAAGAGCAAGTCCCAAATAAACCCATATATGTACCAACTTTATTTATGATAATTTAGTTATTTATTGACTACTGACTTACTTGTTTCTTGGTGTTGAGAATTAAGTCCAGAGATTGACACAAGCTTATTCATGACATTTTAAGTCAGTGGGAAAAGATAGACTGTTTATTAATACTGGCTTGGACAAATTTGTTCGTTTGTTTGTTTGTTTGTTTATCCATTCATTCATTCACTAATTTTTGCAGTACTGAAGGGCTGAACCCAGGGCTTCACAAATGCTAGGTAAGTGAGCAGCAGCTTTTTAAGTCACACAGGCTGTTTCTGGCCTCAAACTTGCAATCCTCCTACCTGAGCCACTTGGGTCACTGGGATTACAGGCATGAGCCACTGCACCTGGTAACTTGGATGATTTTTCATCAACATGAAAAAAAAAAAGAAATTTAACTTCTCCAAATCATACATAATATTTCCAAATGTGAATTTTAAAATTATAAAACTTTTAAAGAATGTGGGAAAATATCTTTATCACTGCGGTACATAGGATTTCTTAATATATGCAATGAACAGCCCATAAAGGATTAAATTAATAACTGGCAAACTTAAAATTGTAATTTCTGAATTATCTAAAGATTTTATTAAGAAAATGGGCAGGGTGCCATCATGCACACTTGTAATCCCAGTGACTGGGGAGGGAGAGGCTGAGGCAGAAGAATGGTAAGTTCAAGGCCAGAGTCAGCCTGTGCAACTTAGTGAGCCTCTTTCTGTTTCACAATTAAAAAGTCAAAAAGGGGCTAGGGTACAGCTTACTAGTAGCGCATTTGCAAGGTCCTGGATTCAAACCCCAGTACTGCAATTACAAAAAAAGAAAAGAAAGAAAAAATAAAGAAAAAGATGGGCTCTTAGGTCAGATCTATGAACCCAATTAAATACAAGAGCTGATTAACAAGAAAACACACAGAAATTTTATTAAATTTACTCATACATGGGAATCTTTACAAGACAATAAAGTCCAAAGAGATGACCAAAGCATGAGGCTTTTATACCTTTCAGACAAAGAATGATACATTTCTGAATAAATGAGAGGAAAATGGATCTATGAACTAGAGTGGGAAATTCTAGGGATGTTGCTAAGAGATATATGAGCGAGATGTAAAAGCTAGTGGAATGTAAGGGCTACTTTAAAGAATTTGTTTATTCGTGTTTTTTAGAGCCACAATTACCAGTTTCTGATGATCAAAGCTATTTTCTAGCATTGGGAAGGACACCTTTCCCAAAAGAATCCTTATGGATTGCTGTCCAAAGGACCTTTTTTGAAGTTCCAGTTCCTCACGTGTTTTCAGCTTGAAATAATTAATACATCAGTTCAGTACACTTTGAGATGATATGTCCATACCTCCTTTAGTGTCAGCTAAGAAATACTTTGAAATAGGTAAGTTACTATGAAGAAAATATTTTCATTAGGGACATCTTGTTATATTAGATCATTCTAAAGCTTACTTTTACATTCTTTCCTAGATTTTTCTATTTATGCTCCTAATTTAGTGTCATTTCTGAATTCAACATACTACTGTTCCCTTCTTGCAAAATAATTAACTAACCAAATTGGTCAGTTATTGAATGGTTATCCATATTTAAAAATTATCTTGGTACCAACTAATCAGATAATGAACAAATTATTAGGATGATAATGTCTCACCTCATTTCTTACTGTCTAGTGTATGTCAGAATAGTGGGCTTTGAAATTATTTTTAAAATTGAATTATTAGACTTTCAAACATTTTCAAAAGTTTATTGTTTAAATGAGTGGTGTCCTTACTAATTCTGGATGTGCAATAATTTCTGAAAAGTAATTTAACACTTTCACATATAGAGTTTAATTTTAAATATTCAAGTTCCATGTTCAACCCAGAAAGAATATTTGTTTGTCTTTGACTTTTTCAAAGTTAAAATCAAGTGAATAAAATGTAGGAAGTATTTTTCTCTGAGAAGCTTAGAAAATGTTAGAGTTATGAATTCTTCAGTTCCTCCTAAAGAGAAGACAGTGGTCAGTTATAAAATTGAGAACAAGAGAAACAATTTTGCCCAATGTATTAGTTTTCCATAATTATAACAGATACCTGACATAAATCAACTTAAAATGAGGAAAGTTTATTTTGGTTCAGAGTTTCAGTTTTCAGTCCATGGTGGGTTGGTTCCCTTGCTTTTGAGCCTTTGGTGAGGCAGCACAACATCATGGGAACAAATGGTAGAGTAAAGCTGCTAACCTCATGGCAGCCAGAAAGTAATGTAGAGAAAGAGAGAGAAAGAGGCCAGGGTCCCAATATCCTCTTGAAGGACACCCCTGCAATGAACTAACTTCCTCTGACTAGGTCCCACATCTTAAAGATCCAACCACCTCAAGGCTAGGAGTGCTAGTGGCTGGCAACTTAGCATTTAACACACAGGCCTTTGGGTAGGATCAGTTCAGATTCAAACTGTAGTAGGTGGTGTATCTAAATGTGTCAGTAGCATATTCCCAAGAAGGCAAAAGTCACCTTCATCAAAATAGTGAAATAGTTTATATTTGTACCTAATGTTCCTCTATTTCTATTTCAAGGTTCTTCTCCTTTGAAATCTCCCCAACTTCTGGATTTTACAATCATTTATTTGAATTAAGTTTTGTTTCAAGCATTTTCAGTTGCTTTTTTCTTCCAATCCACTATCAACACTAGGTAGTGCCATAGCCCATGTCCTCTCAAGGGTCTGCTCTACCCTAGTCAATCCAATAATTTTTAACCATTGATAATAGCTTCTTTTATCATTCTTTCCACCTGCTTCCAATCCGTGTGAGATAATCTAGCATTTGAAGCCAGAGGGCCTGAATTTGGATTTTCTAGCTCTTAATGTGGCTGGGATTTAGCTCAGTTGGTAGAGTGCTGCGCTGCAGTGTCTGAGGTCCCAAGTTCAACTCCCAGCACCACAAAAATGGGAGAAGGGCCTGGCAATCCACTCCCAAGGCAATCCCAAAACAATCAGCCATTGAAAACCCTATGAGGGTCACTATGAGTCGGATACCAACTCGACGGCACCTAACAACAACAACAACAGCTCTTAATGTAGACCTCAGTTTCCTCACTTGTTAACGTGGACATAATAACGCTAGCTTTACAGACATGTTGTAAAGGTTAAACATACATGACAAGAACTACATACATGATAGTAATTATTAATAATTAATATGCATTTTCTTGTTTTCTTGAAGGTTTTAAATGACTCACATTATTGCAGAGAATTTCAGATTCAGTGATAAGTAAATCAGAAGACATTCTGAAATGTCCACAAAGTTTCTGACTTCTATATGCAGAGAAAAACCTGTCCATTAAAGATCAGTCAACCACATCTCACATCCATGAAGGTGGCTACTATAAAAAAATAAATAGCATTAGGGAGGATGTGAAGAAATTATAATCCTTGGGCACTGAGGCTGGGAATGTAAAATGGAAAATATTATTATGGTTCTTCAAGAACTTATAAATAGAATTGCCATTAGATCTGGCAATCCAATGCCTAAATATATACCCCAAAGAATTGAAAGCAGGTATCTGAAGAGATATCTACACACCCTGGTTCATAGCAGCATTATTCACAACAATCAAAATGTGGAAGCAACGCAAGTGTCTATGGATGGATAAATGCATATGCAGAAGGTGGACTTTGTTTTGCTTTTGAAATGCATGCATACAATGTAAGATTATTCAGCCTTAAAGAGAAAGGAAATTCTAATATGTGCTTCAACATGGAAGAAACTTGATGTTGTTATGCTAAATGAAGTAAGACATTCACAACAGAACACAATATAATTCCACATATATGAGATATTTAGAGTGGTCAGATTCATAGACACAGACAGTTGATGATAGTTGCCAGAGATTAGGGTGGAAAAAAAACAATAGGAGTTACTGTTTGAGTACAGAAATTCAATTTTGCAAGATGAAAAGAGTGTTGTGGATGGATGGTGGTGATGGTGGCCCAACAAAATCACTATGTTTAGTAACACTTCAGTGTGAACTTAGAACTAGTTAAGATGGTAAATTTTAGGTTATGTGGACTTTCCCACAATTTTAAAAAAGCAACCAGCCAATCTGACATACCAATATCCTTCATTTCTTATCTGAACAACTTTCTGTAAAAAAGGAAAAAAGTGTCTAAAAAACAAAGTAATGCCATCAAGATGTATTATTTTAGGTGATTTTTGTAATAAGGCAAGATGTTCACACATCCCTCTCTCCATAAAGTATTTTGCACAAAAATTACTCTCATTGCCTGGGTTCACCACTTAGAAATTCTACTACCTTAGGTTAGTTACTTAATCTTCCTTTGCCTTGATTTACCCATCTGTTAAATCAAAATGCAAATTTATTCCTGTCCTTATGAGAATTAAATTAAATGATACACTCAGAGTGCCCACAAGGTATATGGCACTGAGTCAACGGTCAATATGTTTGTTTCCTTCTATCGATAAACTCATTAAAATGACAATTGTACTTTGAGTGTCACAAATAAGATCAGGACAGATATATAAATATATGGAAGGGAACTTGGCAGCTTTGCAGCATACAGACATACATTTTGACATCAAATTTTTGGCAGCACAAGAAGCACCCCTCCCACCCCTCCCACCTATTCAGCCATCTAATTTGGACTCTGAATATATCAGCAATGGGGACAGTACCTGCAGCAAGGCACCAAAATTATTTACTCTGATTTTCTCTGCTTGCACGACATTTCTGCATATATTTTTAAGTACCATACACCAAACGCTCAAAGGTGTAAAAAGCATATACATTCTTAGTGAGGCCAAGTAGAAAAAATATGTTGGGGTCTGAATAGATTTTCTAACTTCTCTATAAAGGTGTATTTTGTTCTTTATTACATTTACTCAGTTGTTTTTTCAACCTTTCAAGGCTATCTTGTACAGAATCTACCACCTCCATTACATTAATTGGCAATGTAAATATTTTAACAAACTCTGGGAGATTACTTTACCTCAGCTTTAGGTAAATGTGTAATTTAACACTACCAAGACAACTTGCATCACCCCATCATTTGATGCCTCTCAGCATCCAATAAATTAATTACATGGCAAAGAATTTTGAAAAATTTTGAAATCAGAAATTAGTTCATAATACAAATGTCAAGGCTATGCTTTCACTTCAGCCCAATGAACTCTCAAAAAGAATACACATTAGGAATTTTATTAATATTTGTTTAAATCAAAGGGAATGAAATTCTTCCACAGATGAACATGTTCTGAACTCCTGGTCTATTAATTAACTATTGTAATCACAGGGAAAACTAATTATATTGCTAATCCAGAGAAGTTTCTCCTTAACCATGTTTGCCCTGAAACCTCCATCTTGTGGTCATTAAACGACATTTGCATAATGTTTCACACCGTTCTCATAATGTTGAAGGAAGCTTGCTTTGGACTGAGATATGCAAAAGTTATTTTCTCTCTTGAGTCTTCCTTCCCTCCTCCTTTCCTTGTCTTCTTTCTATTCTCTCATTCCCCCAAAGTGCAGTATTTATGAAAGTCCCTGTTTTAGCAGCAATGACCTAACTAGTAAACAAAGAAAAATATGCAATTGTTTTATAGAAGTGATTGTTTTCATTTATCCTATGATCCATCTGTAATTAGCTATATGATTCCTCATTAGAACAGTGGATCAGGTTTGCAGTTCAGGTGAGTTCTTCTGAGGCTTTAGCCTGCCTTCCAGTTTTGATGAGATCAGCCATAGGAAAGGTGATGCAGCCACTCAGCCCATTTCCCAAGTGGTGGCACTGTGACCTGCTCTGGTAGAACTTGAGTCTGAGGCACTCTCCAATGACAGAAGCAGCCTCCTTGGTGTGTTGGCATTGGAAAGGAGTCAGGTAATTGCTATGTGTATCCCTTATTTTGGTACATATAATCATCTTTGCTGGAAAGATAGGATCTACACAATTGGGAATCCTCGCCTGAAGAAAGAAGTACATTTCAAGATCTATAGACATGTCTTTATTTTTGTTTTTACACAATAGTTAATACAGGACAATTAAACCACAAAACACTCTGCTTTTCACATATATAATTGATAAAGTTTATAATCAAGAATTTTAGTAGTAGGGTTTTTTTTTAAAAAGAATTCTTTGGTTTTAGAATACTGAAAGATGACAATCTCTACACAAATAAAGAGAATTAAAATATGTAATACTATCTAAATTATCCATAATGGGAGAAGGACTTGGCAATCCACTCCTGAGGCAATCCCAAAACAATCAGCCATTGAAAACCCTATGAGGGTCCCTAAGAGTCGGACATGTCTCGACGGCACCTAACCACAACATTATCCATAATTCAAATTGCATTATAATCTTTATGTCTTGGTGGAAGCAACTGTAGTTTTCCTGCATTAAATTTCCTCACCTTCTCATGAAGAAAATAAAGCCTTACCACCACTTCAATTATTTAATTTATACTAATCAGTGCTGAGGAGTTGTTTGTTTTTGCACTTAAGCATGCATTATCCCAGAAAGTACAGAATTCTACTTACAAGGATTTTTATTTCTTTTCAAAATGTATCTTAAGAATTTTTTACAGTGCAAGCTATAAATAGACTATATCCTTAAAGAAAAAGGTGTCTAAGTGAAGCATGGGATGGCTGGTCAATACTACCAAGAGAGGCCATACAAGTAACTGAAGGAAACCAGCAGTACACTGTTAGGTGCTGCCCAGTCGGTATCTGACTCATAGTGACCCTCATAGGATTTTCAATGGCTGACTATTTTGAGATTGCCTTGGGAGTGGATTGCCAGGTCCTTCTCCCATAACACTAGGAACTCTGGTTTAGTGTAGCAACTTCCTTGGTAGTTCATCTTTTAACTCTTATTATACTACTAGTTGAATGTGTACTCCACTGCTTTGGACACAAGACTTTCATCATTTCTTGGTGTTTCTCAGAAATAACCTGAGAGTCACTAGTAGAAGCTTTGTACACTCCAACAAGAGGTCTCAGAAAATTTAGGAGTATACCTAGGTTGCGTTGGTGTCCAGAAGTTTTTGATTGGTGGAGCAAAGTCTTCACACCAATCATGATAAATTTTCCAAAAATTCTCCTTCTTTTAAGGATTTCTGGCCCTGCAGTTTACACTGACAGTGAATATACATCTAATTTCCTGTGTTAGACACCAAATGTTTTAAGATATTTTCATATTGTGCAAATTAATATATGTAGGAAGCAGATGCTTGCAGAAACCCAAACAGCTGAGTTTCATGGATGTGGTCTTCAGAAGGCAATGTCCTTGAATTTAAAAATGATCTACTGTTGTCTTTCATGGTTGGCCAATATTTATTCAATGTATGTATGTTGTTTAATGTATGTATATTATTCAGTGTAAAGTATGTTGTTTAGCATACTTTACCTTGTTTTGGGAATAGTTGTAACTCCAGTAGGAATACTGTACCTTACTGAAATGTTTGTCTGCCTTCTTGAAGTTAAAGGTGTGGATGCAAGTTCTGGGCTAGAAATGTCTTCATATATGCTTCTAACTGGTGGAGCTTCACTTTTATCTTCATGAGCTGGGACAAATGTTTGGCTGGTGACCCAGCTGCAAGTGAAAGTGATCTCATTTCCCTCATCCATCCTGAAGGGCCACTAACTGATTGAGGTTAGAGAGTCACTGGAACTGGCAAAGCCCCCACTGAGGATTCAGGTAAGAACTGGACATTAACTACTGGCTTTGGAGACCTGGGTGAACCTAGCAACTTTGGTTCAGATACCAATGCGGGCATCTGGGGTCCCACAGCAAAGGCTTCCATCATGAGCACATCAAATACATTTGTCTCAGGACCTTGACAATTTAGCATTGTATTTTTAAGTAATTTCTATCAGTCTTGATTCCAGCTGTCCATGTTTGAAGAGGCACATAGTTACAGTATTAGGATTTTCATGAAAAGAGATGATCATTAAAAAATAACTTAATAATGTTAATAATAACTAAATAATAACTTAATAATAATAACTTAATAAGTTAATATTAATAACTTAATAACATTTATTAAGTCAGCAAAGTGCCAGTGCTTTACATATGATTTTGTTTAGTATCTATAACATCCCTGAATTTGAATATTCACATCTCTATGGAGCGATTAAGAATATCTATCTTGAACAAATGAGAAAAATCAAGGTTCAGAGAAATTAAAAGAATTGTGCAGGATTCATATAGCTAGTAATAGAATGAATCTCAATGATGATAAAGGCCACTCACTTTCCACAAGGCTATCAGTTTTTCTTGATTGAAATTAATTGGTATATTGGCAACAAGGGAAAGAGGTTTGTCCTAAGAGCTGTGAAATCCTTTTGTAAGTGAATCATAATAATTATAATAATGATGACACAAGAGTAACAATTATAGATAATCTATTCTAATTATGTATTATATGCCATGTAGTGTCCTGAGCCTTACAATGATAATTTTATGCAATCATCAAAATGAATCTGTGATGTAGACAACATTCCTATTATTCATCAGTTTCTAGAGGACTAAATTAAGATACAGAAGTTTTAAAAAAATGTACTTATTGCAACATAGCAAGTAAGTAGTGAGAAATGGAAGTTCAACTGAAATTAAATTAAATTAAATGTATATAGTTAATCCTACTTTTCTTTTCACTGCTAGTTCAAAATAAGAGTTGAGCTTTGTGGTAGTTAATTTTTACATGTCAACTTGACTGGGCTAAGAGATGCCCAGATAGCTGGTAAACATTATTTCTAGGTATGTTTGTGCAAGAGATTCACATTTGAGTCAGAGACTGAGTAAGGAAGATCCACCCTCACCAATATGGTCAGGCATCATCCAATCTGTTGGGGGCCCAGAAAAGACAAAAAGGTAGAGGAATGGTGAATTCTATCCTTTTATTTGAGCTCAAATATCCTGGTTCTTGGGCCTTAGGACTTGGGCTAGAACTTGCACCATTGACTCTCATGATTCCCAGGCTTTTGGGCTTGGACTGGAAACATACCAGTTGTTTTTCTGGGCCTCCAGGTTGCAAATGGCCCATATGGAACTTCTCAGCCTTTGTAATTGCATGAACTAATTAATCCCTCATAATAAACCCCTTTCTATTGCCTGCTTATCTATCTATCTATCTATCTATCTATCTATCTATCTACTATAGATTTTGTTTCTCTGGACATTAATCCAAGTTTCATAAGGAAGAAACAAGCCCAAGTTAAATAAATAAACTCTATTGAAGTGTAAATGATATGGGAGGGACTAGATAACTAAGACATGGTGGAAATGGTAGCCTAGAGAATAGTTTTAAAGGATGCTTATAAATCTGCAGCACTTTTTGTTCACAACTTTGTTCACAACTTTAGGGTATTTTAATTATATTTTTCTCTCTTTTTCATAATTACTCCCTGGCATATTTTCTGCTGAAGATTTTCCATACCTATAACATATTGAATGTTTGCTTTTCTGATTTTGCCTAAATATACTCAGGATTTCTTAGAGATTATTTACAGTATCGTTCTGTCAATAGGATATAATAACCTAGGAGCATTTTGGCCAGACAATTTATCATCCTCTAGCATTTGGTTTATACAAAGTTAGTGAACTCTTTGATAGTCCTATAAATACAAAAGTCATTGAGTTAGTCGGCTTTCCATTGCTGTGACAAAGTAAATGAGAAAAATCAACTTCTCATAAAGAGGAAAAGTTTATTTTGGATCATAGTTTCAGAAGTTTCAGTTAGTGGTTGCTTGGTCCTGTTGCTTTGGGACCTATGGTAAGGCAGTGCATCATGATGAGAATCCCATGGCAGAGCAAAGCTACTCAACTCATGGCAAGGAGAAAGTGAAACAGAAAGGAAATGGTAGAGGTGCCAATATGCCCTAATAGGGGCATGCCTCCAATGACCTAACTTCTTTCCACTTGCCCCCCTACTAAACGTTCCATCACCTCCCAATAGTGTCATTTTTCATTTTTATTTAAAAAAAAAAAAACTTTAAAAGGGTATGTGGTGAATGCATAAAATATGAAGATAATGTTGTTGTTGTTAGGTGCCGTCGAGTCATGTCCAACTCATAGCGACCCTCATAGGGTTTTCAATGGCTGACTGTTTTGGGATTGCCTTGGGAGTGAATTGCCAATGTCCTTCTCCCATTTTTGCGGTGCTGGGAATTGAACTCGGGACATCAGAGACTGCAGAGCAGTGCTCTACCAACTGAGCTAAATCCCAGCCCATTGAAGATAATAGTGTTTTATAATTTACTACCTTCAATTAATCATTTTAAACGTTAAAATTCATTAAAACTTACCCATGCAAACTTGCTGGACACCTGGACAGGTGGTGCACACCTGTAATCCTAGTGATTTAGGAGGTGGAGGCAGGGCAATCACAAGTTCAAAGTCAGATGCAACCTGTGTAACTTAGTGAGATCCTGTCTCAAGGGTGCAGCTCATAGGCAGGGTGCTTGCTAAGCATGCACGACTCCCCGTGTTCAGTCCTCTGGTATCACACACACACACACACTCCTTACTCATGCAAACATTTGCAGACCATACATGGCATCATTTGAAATCAAGAAAATGTAAACCAAGGTAAAGATGAAGCATTAAATCAAAACCACAAAAAATTAACTGTAGTAATATTGTATTATTGTAATAATTTCATAGCTATCTCCTGATGCTATTGTAAGAAGTCCAAAGTTATATACAGAGTTTTCACTGTTATGCAGCTGAGAGCTACTAACTCATACATAGTTCAAGAATCCATTTTAATTACACATTTAAAATCTTGTCTTCTCACTTAAGGATTTTATATCTAATTAATAAAATATTCTATAAATATTCTCTTAATAATCTTGCATTCCCTTCCCACATTTCTCCTGCATGTTTCACTTTTTATCATTCCTATTTATTTCATGCTCTTTGTAACTATCATTAAGAGTGAGTTTTCTATTGCATTTTTAATTGAATACTATTTGCCCACATTAAAACTACTACTTTATTATGGGTGAGGGGCAGCACTTGGTTGTTCTCTTATTAATTCTTATATTTTCCCACACACATCCCAAATGGGCAGAAATATATTAAAGTACGTTTGTTGTGATCTTTTAAAAACAACTTGAAATTCTGGAGTTATTAATAGGTTAGGCAGTTGATTGGACATTCTCCTAATAAATATCTACTGTTCAATTTCTAGATTTTACAGCTATTTTATAAGAAAAGGTTTTGAATATGCTGAATCACCTTTTGGCATCTCTTCAAATAACCCTGTTTCCCGCACTTCTCTTCACCTCTCTTTCCCCCTTCTCCCCCTTAAGTCAGGTGTGTACTAGGATTGTTATGTTATGTTAGGTCCCGTAGAGTCGTGTCCCACTCATAGCCACCCTCATAGGGTTTTCAATGGCAGATTGTTTTCGGGATTGCTTTGGAAGTGGCTTGCCACGTCCTTCTCCCATTTTTGTGGTGCTGGGAATCAAACTACGGACCTCAGAGACTGCAGAGCGATGCTCTACCAACTGAGCTAAATCCCAGCCCCGCACTAGGATTAGATGATCTCTTTTTGGTCCCTTATAATTCTACTTGATTCATTCAGATTAGTAACAAAATACAAGGACATTATGATTGTGTTTCTCCCCTTTTGAAGGGGAAGAAGTCTTGACCCAAAATGTCCCTGGACGCTGTTCAGGGACTCTGGCCAGTTTGGACCCACCCAGAATGAGTGGGACTGGGCTGACCGCAGCAGACAGGTGGAGAGCTGGTGATGAACAGGTTTCCTCCCGGAGGCAGGAGTCCCAGCCTTGACTTCACAGGGAGTCCAACTTCCTCAGCAAGTTGCCCAAGAGTCGCTGGAGCCACTTTAGCGGCTTCCCGCCTCAGGCCTGGAACCCCAACTTGTTTTCGGTAGGAGCCTGCCCGCCGCGAGATGCCATCCTTGCGTCGCGAGCCCGCACGCACTTCAGGGAGTTCGCTGGGGGTCAGGCAGGGCGCAGTGCAGGGAGGAGACGGCTCCGGCACAGGCTCTTCCTGGGGGCCTCCTGGGACCTGGGGGCGCGAACGGCCTCCGGGTCCCCTGCCCTCGGAGAGCCGGGAAGCCCTTCTGCCTACAGCCCAGGGCCCTGCGGTGGCGCGGATGGCGCTGCCTGTGCCGGCGGCGGTGACCTCTAGGTAGTGGCGCGCGGCCCCAGGAAGACCAAGTCCGGCAACCCGGGACTCGGGCGGCCAAGGGGTGGCGACCCCCGAGGCGCCGCGCGCCACCTGCTTCCGGCCACCCCTCCCGCGGCGTCTCGCCACCCCCTCGGCGCGCGCGCCCCACCCCTCCCTGCAGGGCCCCAGCCGCGCACTCCGAGGGGAGGACACTGGCGCCCAGCTCAAGCCCAGGGACTGGTTACGGCAGCGCCTGGGGCAGACGAGGGGCGGCCGCCGGGGTGAGGCGTAGACCCCGGGGCGCCGCAGGCGTGTGGAGCGCGCGCGTTCCGAGATAGCGACGTCGCCGCGCGCTGCGCCTGTGGCAGGCGGGGGAGCTTCTGAGAGCGGAGCGTGAGGAGACGACGTGAGGGGACACTGAGGGGCACTGGATGGGAGAAGTGCGGGGTGGAGGCGCGGGGCTGTTCGGCCAGGCGAGGACCTGTGGCGCGCGGGCTCTGCGACGCCGCCCACAGTTCGCTCTGAGGCCGCCCGAGGAAACTGGTGTTGAGGGGTCATTTGTCGAGCAAGCCGCTGGGGCTGGGGTCCTTGTGTCCCGCGAACACATCTTAAAAGGGCTTTTCCTTTTAAGGAAAGAAAAATCAGCTGAGAGAAATTCGATCATTATTGAGAAAAGGATGTCATTTCCACTTGCTGACCAGCTGCCTGTTCTTTTCTCCAGGACTTTGTAATCCCATCTTGCTAAAGTTCTCTTCTGAGAGAGATTTTTTTAAAAGTTATTTTTATTAGAATGGGAATTGGTTGTGAGCCTTGACTTACCGTCATAATGACACCAAGGGAAAAAATGAGGGGGGGAGTTGAAAATCCAATCTTGCTGGGTTTCTCTTGTGGTTTCTGCAGATTTGGGGGTGAATTAGCTGATTTCTGGGTGCTCTTAAACTCTACAGAAGTTTTATAATTCACACTAATCCAGTAAGTTCAGCCTAACTTTGTGCCACCACGTGAAATGAGGTGCTTTGTGTTCCCTGTTGTGTAAAAGTGCTTAAAATGTTTCTGAGTTCAACTTTTTGATTTCTTTCCGCAGCTCCTGAGTGTTTCCCTCTACAACACGATTCTTTCTTTCTTTCTTTTTCTTTCTCTTTCTTTATGTTATTTATTTTGGTTGTGTGTTACAGGTACAGACCACAGTCACAGCCCAAACACGTATTTTATACTTGGTTTCTCAAGTTATTTTGCATTATTTTCAAGCGTTGCCAAAGGTAGGTGATAAAGTTGACGACTTTTCTGCATTTGCTAGAGCATAAGTGCCAAATTTTGACAGATGAGGGTGCATCTTATTCATGCCATACTGATTTTTATTACATTATAAAAGATAATTATTTTAAAATGGGAAAATTCAAAGATGTATAAGCTTTCAAAGATAACTTGTTCTTCATGAATACACTGACATGATATCTAGCATGTGAAAAATTACTCTCATCTGTCTTGGTCCTTTTTTATTATTGTTGGAAGACAAGAAAGGCAAAGCAAAAGCTTCAATTTGGGGATCTTGAATATGAGCTTGGTGTATATGTTAGCAGAGATTTGGGTCATGTCACATAGTGGGATAGCATCAACCTGAAATTTTTCGTGTCTTTATAGCTTAATATTTTTGTGCCTATAACTCTCTGAAAAATAACTTTTATCTGTGAAATCTAAAATATTTGAAGGTCCATTAGTTGCTACTAATAATGTTGATGAACAAATATTGGAAAATTCAAATAGATTTTAGAATGTATAGTTTTTATGTAAATTATATAAAGTTTTTATATAAATATTTATCATTTTAATTTCTGCAATGTCACTTCCAACTTTTTTGCAATGATCTCTTTATTAATTTTGTTTATGAATTGATATTCTGAAGGATGATATATAGCAAACAAACTCCCATTCCCTCATAAGAGGAAACAGCCATCCCTTAGAGGGTAAGTGGTAGAATTCCTTTAGACTTTCAGACTAATTCACAGAAGACCATTTATCAGTTTGGGGACACAGAGGGAGTCAGAAACCTTAGGTTGCTCTTTTGAGCTGAAATTATCTGTCCTTCAGCACCAAATTTCCACCATCTACTTTAACCCTTTTTGCTTCTTGATGCTTATCACTTACAAGCATTTTGACCTTTAAAACTTTCTAATATTCAGTCTTTTCTGAAATTAGGGATTATAGAAATGCCTTTGTAAGAAGTTTCTTAAAAGTATATAATGGCAAACATAACACATACAAAAGTATAAACACGGTAAGTACCTGGGATAAAGTAAGCAGACAGAAAAATGCTTGTTGTTGTTAGGTGCTGTTGAGTTGGGTTTGACTCATAGCGACCCTGTGTACAACAGAATGAAACACTCTCTGACACTGTGCCATGCCCAGCACTATTGTCAGTCCTTCTCTGTTATTCATAGGGTTTTAAGTGGCCGATTGTTTTGGGAGTGGATTGCCATGTCTTTCTCCCTAGCCTGTAACATGTGGTATTCCCAGGCAGTCTCCCATCCAAGGATTAAGGAAACCAACCCTCCTTAGCTTCCGAGGTCAGGCAGGATCAGATGTTAGGGTGCTATGGCTGCAGACAGAAAAATGGTAGCCACTGTCATTATTGATTTTTCCTTTATGTGAGGGTAATTAGACATGTGGATAGGTTTATGTTTGTTGGCTATTATTTTTTATCAAGATAAAGAACACAAAGCCACATGTAGAAGTTATAGACTTATAAAAAGCTGAATTTGGCCCTCAGATATGTTTATTTGGGCCAAGTAAGTATTTATTTGTACTTTTAAGTTTTTTTATATTTTGGGACAGGATCTTGCTATGTAGCCCAGGCTGGCCCACAATACACTATATAGCCCATGCTGGCCTCAAAGTCCCCTGTGCTGGGATTACAGGTGTGCACTTTAAACTAGGATTTAAAAATAATTGCTTTATTTACCAACATTTTCAAATTAGTAAATTTTGCATAAAATTCCCCAAATTCTAGTTATTTCTGAAAAAGCAGGTGGATTTGCTTGCTTTGGCGGAGCGTACACTCTCCGCTTTGCCACAATGCTACTACCACTCTGAGTTCATCAAGTCTTGCTTCCCTCATGTATTTTACCTCCTTTGTCCCTGCAGACATTTGAGTTTGTGATTTCTTACCCTGGAAATATTCTTTACTAGCTTGCACAGTTAATTGTGTGGCCCAAAGTGTAACTTAACTGTCATCCTTAAAAAAAACAAAGAAACAAAAAGAAACAGGAGAGTAATCCTTCCTTACAGTTTAGAAAACATTTCCTCATAAAGTGCAAGTGATACTTACATCAACTTTGAGAATTCATTTAGCCATGCATAATTATCCCATTTCACAGCTGTGAGCACTGACTCATAGGTTTATATTAAAATTTACAGTGATCCTATGACTTACATTTTGGGGTTCTCACTGATGCCACTTTTTAAAGGCATATTTTTCTAGGAGATGATAGACCTTCTTTGATTTCTGCACTTATTTTAAGCAACTACTTTTATTTCCATGATTACAGAGAGAGAAAATGAGTGGTGGGAAGCAGAATACATATAAAAGTACAGAAGTAGACTTTCTCCCACTTGACTATAAAACATTTGAAAGTAAATGGAAAGGAATAAAACATTGGTTGTGGCTCATTCAAAACAAAACATGCAGATAACTGGACAGGCCCTGTTTTAAACTATGCTTTATTGTCTAACTGGTTGGGACAGAGGTGTGCACAGTTCACCTGCTTTAGAGCTATGCTAGACCAGAAACTAAGGTGGGTCTGTTTCCTGCGAGAAAGGAGATCTTCAGACTTCTTTAGTGATTCAGCCTGGTGTTTTATGTGGCAAATTCGTTTTTTTGTAGGATCCTTTTAATTAGGAAGGCTTTATTGCTTTTATAATCATATCAGGAGTATAATCTAGGTAATACATTAGAATTAGGGATACTTCATTTATAGGTGTCTTAACTGTATTTGATCCTTTTTCTGAGGGTCCTTTATCTAATGGCATGTGACTACCTGTGACAGAATTTCAAACCAGTCTTGCAGAAGCTTGGGGGAAATGTGTAGGCCAAGGCGATAGCAGGTCCTGAGGCAGAAGAAAGATTACAGTGGGTGTTCTAAGACCTATCAGAGGCAAATGAGGTTGAAGTGACTGCCAGTGGTGTAGAAGAACATAGGATGAATTTAGGAAAGTCAGACATGGCCAGATTAGTGAGGGTCTAGAGGACCCTGGTAAGAATGTGGATTTTGAAGGATTGTAGCAGGAAAATAAAATGATGTGATTTCTCTGTTGAGATCATTCTGGCTGCTCTTTGAAAAATGACGTTCAATAGCTGACCTGCTGACATTCCAGTGTATTTCCTTTATTATTGATAGGAAGTTCTGAATCTAACTGTAAACCTTATGTGATGCAATTTATGCAGCTTGGCAGAAGTAGATGCGTAAAGGGAAGAGCCTTTGAATAATATTCTATAGAAAATATATGATGAAGGTTTATGAGAATGAGAATCTTGATATTCAAATATTGCTTGGTTTTGAGAAAAGCCAATGCTGCTTTCTTAGTATGTTCTGCAGCATGGAGCAGCTTGCATTTTCATTGAGGGATGGTATATTCTGCATGTATTTTGGAAAAGTTAGCAATTATATTTGCCTTATATTGGGAAGGAAAATATGCTTATGTTAATTTATGAAGCAATTATCTTTAAATTGGGTTTTTGGGCCCTTCCATTGATAAATGCTTGGTCATTATATAGAAATTATTATGAGATGCTTGGAGAGAGTGATTTTTTGCAGATTAATTTATATAATCTATCCAGAGGTAATATAAGCTAAGAATTAACTATTTGATGTTAGAGTATCAATACTCACTAATACAAACATTTCAAGAAAAATCACTTTCAGTTTTGTTTTTTTTCTTAGATAATGTTTCTAGGAGATTATCTATTTAATCTGTTTTTGAGTATATATCAAGAAGATATAAAATTATCTTTTTAATCTCTGCTCTAACTTGTTAGTCTTTTCATCCTTATTATTGTTCATCTATACCTTTTGTTTTTTTCTTGATTAGTCTTGGTAGAGATATGTCCCATTTTAAAAATTTTATTTGAAGAATTATTATATA
>VMDO01015384.1:0-51360 GCA_007922755.1 Pedetes capensis | reverse complement strand
AAGGAAAGAAATCAAAGAACTGAACACCAAAATAACAAAAAACATAAAAATGGGTCAGTAATCTTTAAAAGAAGATATATAAATGCTGAGCAAGTATATGAACAGCTCAATATCATTAGTAGACCGAGTAAGTAAAAATCGAAACCACTATGACCCAGATGTGATGGCTATTGTCATTGTTAGCTGCCATGTAGTCATGTCTGACTCATGGTGAAAATATGTAAAACAGAATGAAACACTCCCCTATTCTGTACCAGGCACATAATCATTTTATGTTTAATCCCATTGCTGCAGACAATGTGTTAATCCATCAAATTGAGGGTCTTCCTGTTTCTGGTCACTTGCCACTCTCCCAAACATGGGGTCATCCAGGGACCTTGGTCCCTTCTGACAACATGTTCAAAATACACAAGACAAAAATTAGCCATCTTGCTTCCAAGGAGCACGCTGGTTGCACTTCTTCTAAAACAGATCTGATGGTTCTTTTAGCAGTCAATAGTATGCTCAGTATTCATCCCCAGCACCATAATTCAAAAGCATCAATTCTTCTCCTGTCTCCCTTATTCAATGTTTAGCCTTCACAATCTTATGATGTAACTGAAAATACCATGGCATGAGTCAGGTGGACCTTCATCTTCAATGTGACATCTTTACTTTTCAACACTTAAACAAATCTTTTGAAACAGCTTTTCCCAATGCAATGAGTCTTTTGATTTCTTGATTGCTGGTTCCAACTGTGTTGATTGTAGAAACAAAGAAAGTAATATCTTGGATAACTTCAATCTTTTCTCCATTTATCATGAAGCTGCTTACCAACCCAGTTGTAAGGATTTTTGTTTTGTTGATGAGTAACGATCCATACTTAAGGCTGTGTTCTTTGATCTTTATCAGTAAATGTTTCAACTCCTGTTCACTTTCAGCAGAGTTGTGTCATCTGCATAATGAAGGTTGTTAATGAGTCTTCTTCCAGTCTTGATGCTGCATTCTTCTTCATAAAGTCCAGCTTCTCAGCTTGTTTGCTGAGTGTAGAGAATGAAGAGGTATGGTGAATAGATGCAGCTCTGATGAATACCTTTCTTGACTTTAATCCAGGCAGTATTTCCTTGTTCTCTTCAAACAACCTGCCTCCTGGTCCATGTAAAAATTCTTCATGAGTACAAGAAAGTGCTCTGGTATTTCCATTCTTCACAATGTTATCCATGATTTGTTATGATCCACACAGTAAAATGCCTTTGGATAGTCCATAAAACATAGCTAGATATCTTTCAGGTATTTCCTGCCTTCAGCTAATAGCCGTATGACATCAGCAATAATGTCCCTGATTCCACATCCTCTTCTGAATCGGGCTTGATTTTCTGGCAGTTCTCAGTCTATAGACTGTGGCAGTTGCTTTTGAATGATCTTTAGGAAAGATTTATTTACATGTAATCTTAATGATATTTTTCAATAATTTCCACATTTCATTGGATCTCCTTTCTTGGGAATAGACACACATATGGATCTCTTCCAGTCAGTTTGGCCAGGTCTGTTTTCCAAATCTCTTGGCATAAACAAATTAGCATCTCCAGTGCTGCATCTCTTTGTTGAAACATCTATATTGGTACTCCATCAACTCCGAGGGCCTTGTGTTTTGAAAATTCCTTCAAGGCAGCTTCCACTTCATCCTTCAGTACCATTAGTTCCTGGTCATACACAACCTCTTGAAATGGTTAGTCCTCCATCCATTCCTTTTTGTATGACTCTGTCTATTCTTTCCACCTTTTTTTATGTTTCCTGTGTTGTTTAGTATTTTCCCTGTAGAATTATTCACTATTGCCACTCAAGACATGAATTATTTCTTTATTTTTTATTTTTTATTATTATAATTTTTTTTTGGTACTGGGGGTTGAATCCAGGGCCTTGAGCTTGCATGCTCTGCAAGTGCTGGACCACTGAGCTGCACCCCTCGCCCATCTTTTTTTTACTTTTTGAGACAGGGTCTCACTAAGTTACATAGACTGCCTCTGGTCTCGAACTTGTGATCCTCCTGCCTCCATCTCCCGAGGCACTGGGATTACAGGTGTGCACCACCATGCCTGGCACCATTTCTTTAATTTATTAAGCTTGAGAAAAACAGAGGGTATTCTTTCCTTTTGATTTTTTATATCCAGCTCTCTGCACATGTCATTATAATATTTGATTTTGTCTTCTTAATTTGCCCTTTGAAATTTTCTGTTTAATTCCTTAACTTCATTATTTCTTCCTTTTACTCTAGATGCTTGATGTTCAAGGACAAGTTTCAGAGTATCTTTTACCATGTAAATTTGGTGTTTTATTTTTTTCCTGTCTTTTTAATAACATTTTGCTTTCCTCATGAATGATGTCTTTGATGTCATGCCACAACTCATCTGGTCTTTGATCACTGGTGTGCTCTTGAGGTGGTCTCTGGGCTCAGTTGAGATACAGTCAACATTATACCTCAGCTCTTGTACACTTGTTTAAATTATCTTCAGTTTCAGTTTTAACCTACGTCTGAGCAATTGATGATCTGATCCATAATCAGCACATGATCTTGTTTTGACATTTAATATTGAGCTTTTCTATCACTTATCTTCACAAATGTAGTCAATTTGGTTTCTGTATGTCCCATATATGAATTCTGTGTGTATAGTCACCATTTATGTTAGTGGAAAAAATGTATTTACAATGAAATGGTCATTGGTATGACAAAATTCTGACATGGGATCTCCAGCATTGATCCTGTCACCAAGACCACATTTTCCAACTACTGAGCCTTTTCTTTGTTTCTAACTTTTGCATTCCTGTCATTAGTAATTATCACTACAGCCTGATTGCATGTCTGACCTGTTTTGGATTGCAGAAGCTGGTAAAAATCTTCCCTGTCTTCATTTGTGGCCTTAGTAATAGGTGCATACATTTGATTTATAGTCCTATTAACGAGTCTTCCTTATAGGCATGCAGATATTATTCTATCACTGACTGCAATGTACTTCAGGAACTATCTTGAGATATCTTTTTTGATGATGAATGCAACCCCATTTTTCTTTAATCTGTCATTCCTGGCCTAGTAGACAATATGATTTTCTGATTGAAAATAGCCAATACATTTTAGCTCACTGATGCCTAGAATATCAATATTTATGTGCTCCATTTCCCTTTTGATGATTTCTAATTTTCCTAGATTCATAGTATGTACATTCTGCATTATAATTATTAATGGATATTTTCAGTTGTTCCTTCTCATTTTGAGTGGTGCCACATCAACAAATAGAGGTTTCTGGGTATTTACTCCATTTCCATCATGAAGATAGACTTTACTTTGAGGAAGCAACTCTTCCCTAGTTATCTTCTGAGTGGTTTCCAACATGGGGGGGCCCATTTTCTGGCATTATATCTGACAGTGTTTCTCTGCTATTCACAGGGCTTTCAATGGATGATTGGTTTGGGAGTGGTCTACCTGGTCTTTCTCCCCAGTCTGTCTTAGACAGGAAGCTCAGCTGAAACCTGTCCACCCTGGGTGACCCTGTTGGTATCTGTAATACTACCAGCACAGCCTTCAGCATCATAGCTACACGCAAGCCCCCATAGTATGGGAAACTGACAAGTACATGTGGGGCTTTGATGGTATATACATGTGATCCATCACTCAGGAGGCTGAGCCCAGATCACTTCCATTTTGAGGCCAGCCTGTTTTATGTAGTGTGTTCAAAACTGACCTGGGCCATTTAGAAAGACCCTGTCTCAAAAAACAAACACACAGACAAACAAAAATAGAAATAAAACTCAACACTGAAAACCAACAATAATCTGCAATCAGATATCATCCCACCCCACTCAGAATGGTCATTATGAAAAATCAACAAAACAAAACAAAAATTGTCAAGAAAATGAACTCTTATACACTTCTCGTGGGAATACAAATTAGTAGAGCCATTATGGAAAATAGTATGGAAGATCCTCAAAATCTAAAATTAGAACTACTGTATGGGCCTCAGGGTGATGTGGTAAACACAGGAGTGAATATAGGAAGGATTATACTCTTCCAAAGAAAGAAGGTCCAGGAAAGCACAGAAACCACAGAGGAGATGGTGAGATGGTCTCAGGCAGAAGCAAGCTGAGCAATGAGAGGGAGTGAGCAGGAACATCTCTAGCTATGGATTCCTATGTGGGAGAGACAACAAAGCCCTCATGAAAAGAGTATTGGAAATTACAATTTCAAGAGAAAGAATAAACTTCATGGAAGGAACAGAGAAACTAAATAGAACTAGGAAAGAATCAGTCATGAATAACTCAAAAAAAAAAAAAAAACCCAGCAAACTCTGAATGTAAATAAGGGAAAAAAATGAATAGGATATGAACCAAGCAGGAGAACACCCAACACAATTAAGAAAGTAGCAAATCTCTATCAATAAAAACCCTAAATATAAATGGTCTTCACTCTCCAGGTAAGAGAGATAGATTAGCAGACTGGATTAAAAACAAGATCCATCAATTTGTTGTCTGCAAGAAACACATCTCACTGGGAAGGACATCTGCAGACTGAAAGTCAAAAGATGGAAATTGACATACCAAGCAAGGGAAAGCCAAAAAAGGAGTGGTAGCCATCCTTATATCAGACAAAGTAGACTTCAAGTTAAAAGTAATCTGAAAAGACAAGCAAGTCACTCCATAATAATAGATGAAAAAATTGATCAAGGAGCTATTACAGCTGTAAATACATATGTATCAAACATTGGTGCAAATAAATTCATTAAAAACACTATTGGATTAAAAGGGATAGATAAGATCAGACACAATAAGAGTGGATGACATCAATATTCTGCTTTCATCAATAGATAGAATATCCAGATAAAGCTATAAACAAAGAAACTTCAAACATCACAATAGCTCAAAAGGATTTAGTAGACATGTGCAGAATATTTGACCCAAAAGCCACAGAATACATTCTTCTTGTCAGCCCGTGGAACTTCTTTAAAGAAAATCACATTTTAGGCCATAAATCAAGTTTTAACAAATACAGAAAATTTCAAATATTTTTGTGTATCTTATCAAAAAACATGAAATAAAAGTAGAAATAAACAACAAGAGAAATTGAAGAAACTATACAAACATATTGAGAATGAAGAATATGCTCTTAAATGACCAAGGGGTTCTTGAAGAAATCATAGAACAAATTAAAAATTTCTTAGAATCAAATGAAAATGAAAACACTGAATGCCTACATTCAAAATCAGAGTGAGGTCAAACGAATAACTTAATGATGGACCTGAATCTCTTAGAAAAAGAAGAACTGACAAAACTCAAAATGAGTAGATAGAAAGAAATAATAAAGATCAAAACAGAAATTAATGAAATGGAGACTTTAAAAACAATAAAAAAATTGATGAAACAACTCGTTCTTTGAAAAGATAAACAAGATTGATAAACCATTAGTTGAATTAACCAAAGGAAAGAAGAAGACTTGAATTAAGAAAAGTAGAGATGAAAAGGGGAACATTACAACGGATACCAATGAAATCCAGAGAATCATTAGGAAATACTTTTAAAAATTATATTCCAGACAATTGGAAAACTCACATTAGATGGGTAAATTTCTAAACATATAAGATCAGCCTAAATAAAGTCAAGGGGATATAAGCAATGTAAACAGACATATCGTAAGAAATCTCTCACTTGTCTGTCAGTGTGTCATTCTGTGAGGGCTTGCATGTTGCTGTGATGCTGAAAACTATGCCTCTGGCATTACAGATAACAGCAGGGATACCCATGGTGGGAAGGTTTCAGCTGAGTTTCCAGACTAGGAAAGAGTAAGCAAAAGGACATGTCAACCTACTCTGAAAGAATTAGCCATTGAAGGTACCATGAATAGCAGAAAAACACTGTCATGTATTGTGCTGGAAAATGAGCCCATAAGGTTGAAAGGCACTAAAAAGATGACTGGGAAAGAGTTGCCTCCTACATGACAGTGTTTTTCTGCGTGGGCAAACAAAAGTCTAGCTAATTCTCATTCCCTGGTTACACACATGAGCCCTGTACCTACTCCAATCTGCCATTAGTCATGGAGAAGTCAAAGGTCCTGTTTAAACAGGCAAGGGAGGGAACAACTCAGGGAACAGCAGTGTAAGAAGAAGTTGACTGCAGAATGTTTCATGCTCTTCCTGGTGTGGACATCACCACACCATAGAGGCTTTAGTGAGGCATATAGGAGGTTCGCAACAGGTTTTCTGAGAACTTCTGCACAGCCATTGAGACATTAAATCTGTCTTGGAATCACTGAGACTCTCCTGCCATTCTGGGAAGCACACAGCACAGCTTCTGGTTTCTATACTGATTTTTAGCTCTGGCAGCTGCACTGGAGTGTGGAGGAATCAGTGAATGTGATTCCAACTGAAGGTCACTTCCAAATGTACCATGTGGAAATACATCATGCATCCTGGTCAAGTACCACAGAAATCAATAAAAATGTAGGAAATTCTAGGGGACACAACAAATCTGACTCCTTTCTGGACTGAGGTGGAGAATATCCCCAGGTGTGACAGCCTCCTGAAAAAAATGTCCCTGGGATTCGTGTCTTTTAAGGTTACTCTAAGCAAGGGATGGATGTTCAGCTTGGTTTCTGTGTAATCCTGAATCACACACAAGTGACTGTCACAGTGTGATATGCTGGCAAGAGAAGTGGACTGTGAGTCAGCAGGAGGCTCTACTCTCCCCATGAGCCTATCTGCCTAACGCCTTGGCAACTCTCAGTCCTCACAGAGCCTCTGCTGTATGGCTAGTAGGGACCATGTATGACCTCCACAAGGTTGCTGTGAAGCCAATGAGTTCTGCCATAGGGAAATGTCTTGTAAGTGATAAGCTACTGAAGGGAAACAAGAGATTGTTCCATTGGATAACCCACTCAAGTTTTGCTGCTTTAACATAATTGTCTTCAGAACGACTACTTGAGTTCTTAGGTCTCACCCTTACTCAGTTTTACAGTCCTTCTTTATGGGATCCTGAATTCCAAAACCTGATATGCATTCTTTCTGAGGAATGTATCCATCAGGTGAAAAAGGTTCTTAAGGGTCAGTCAGGAAATATGTAAGCCGAGTGTGGAAGGCACTATCTCCTTGCTTGTACTCCTAGAAGCATGCTTTGCCAGAGTGCTCAGCAAGTCATGCCAACATTGCCTTTGAAATCCCAGCTCCTAGCCCGATGTAGTGGTGCATTCCTGTAATCCCAGTGACCTGGGATGCTGAGTCAGCAAGATCACAAAATCAAAATCAGAGGTAGCTTTCATAACTTAGCTAGGCCCTTTCTCAACATGAAAATATCAAAAATGGGCCAAGGGTGTAGCCCAGAAGTAGAGCACTTTCAAAGTTTGTGTGAGTCATTGGGTTCACTCCCCAAGTACAAAATGAATAAATGAATGAATGAATGAATAAATAAATAAATAAATCTCAGCTCCTACAAGAACAGATCTCTGGGGAATCTTCTGCTCTCACCTTCCACCATCTAGGGGCATCTGCATGTGTGCTTTCATTCAGATCTCAAATATCCCCCAAAGGCTTGGTCCTCAGCTTTGTGCTATTGGGAGCTTGTGGATACTGTAAGAGGTAGGTTTTAGTTGAATGTCTCCCATTTTAGGGGGATATTCTTGGTCTCTTCTTCATCTGCCTTTTCATGTCATAGTCATGAAGTGACCTACTATATTCTGCCATGTCTTTCTGCCATAATTTGCTCCCTAGGCACAGGCTCAAAGCAATGGGGTCAATCAGTCAAAACTTTGAGGGAAAATATATTTTTTCTCTTTGTAATATGATTATCTGTATCAATTACAGTAACAGAAAGTTGAATGTTACAAGGTGGGGCCTGGCTATAGAGCCCAGGTACTAGGAGGGCCTTACTGATCCAGCACCTTCTGGAAGAGGATATGTTCCCAGATAGGTAAGAGAAACAGGAAAGGTGGGAAGGTGAAGGTGCCCTGCCCAGGGTGTAACAAAGACCAGGAAGAGAGTAGTTCAGTTTCTCCTCCTTCTCCTGTCTCCTGACTTTCTGGCTTTCTCAGATTTGGCTTCAAATATTTATCACCTGACTTTATCGAGCTTGGCCTACATCTCAGTACTGGGTTGCTGTCTCCAAGGCTAGGGACAGTTGTGTTTTGGAAGGACCAGATGAACAGGTGGGGAGTAGAGAAAGCCCGATTTCTTTGGACCTCTTCAACAATTTCTCTGAGGCTCTATTTAGGTATACACATCTGGCTGATTTCAAAACCTCCACCTCCCTTTTGGTTTGACTCCAGGAGGTTTTGAAATGCCAAAGAGATTTATTAGTGGCCCATATGAGAGACCTCACTGGTGAGCCCATCACAGAGAAGGCAGTCTCCCAAACAGCAGAGCCAGTGGTGACCCTTGTTCCTTCCCTGCCCACACTTCCCAGCAGTGGTTAGGACTAGAGTAGCTAAAGAAGAAAATAATGGGCAGAATATATTCTCGCTATTTCATCCTCCAACTGGCCCTATTGCAATGCCCTGTAGAAAACTGCACAGCATCTTTCAAGGAAGCTGGTGATACCTGTGCTCTGATGCAAAGGAAATTCATGAACCTTGACCGTGCCATCTCCTATGGTCAGTTCTCAGCAGCAGGTAACACAGAAGCTCATTCTCCTCTCCTTGACACTCTTCACTTGGCCCCAGAACTTGACACTCTCCTTCTTCTCTCTTACCCTACTGACAGCCCCTTCCCCTTCTTCTTTGCTGGTTTCTCTGTTATGTTGTTTCCTTTATTGTTTAAGTGACACATCCAACTATCAACATATTCTGTCAATTCTACATTCAATGTGACTCTTCACTTAGCCCCAGAAATCAACATTTTTCTCCTTTTTTCTCTTACCTTACTGACAGTGATTGCTTTTTTATTTGTCTTTCTAAAAGATTCTACAGTTTAGTTTCTGTTTTCCATGCTTTTCATTTTTTTCTGCAAATTCTCATTTCTTAGGTGATCCTCTCTGTATTAATTAAGTTTTGTTTTATGGTGGCAAAATAGCTATTAGATCAATTTATCAGAGTGAAAATATATTTTTGGCTCAAGTTTTTGGCAATTCAATCCATGTTGATGAAGAGAGCATGTCAAGAAGTTGACAGGATCATGTGATGGAGGAGAGTTTTCACATCATGGTGGATCAAAAGCAGAGAATGTGATTTCCAGAACTGGAGGGCACATGAAACCTTAAAGCCTGGCTCCTTGACATACTTTTGCCAGCTATGTCATTCACCAAAGTTCTGTATCCTCTTAAAACATCACTACCCCTTGGGGAACAAACATTGCAACACATGAACTTTGGGTGACATGTTATATTCAAATCATAACATTGTGTCCCAGGGTCTGAATGGCTCATGGTCATTGCTGAATGCAAAATGCATTTGCTCCATTTCAATAGTACCCAAAGCTCAAAGTCTTAATAGTCCCAACATTGTTTAAAAGTCTAAATTCAAAGCTTTCTCTGAACTTCAAAGCAAACTCTTAGCTATGAGTCCTTGCAAAATAAAAAAACAAGTTACATACTTCCACTATACAATGGCACACAGAGTAAACATTCCCACTCCAAAAGCAGAAATTGAGTTATAACAAGAGTAGTTTGCACTAAAGCAAAACTGTTTTCTAGCAGGGCAAACAAATCCTATAAATCCATTTCTGATATCTGGAGCACATGATGGCATATCTTGGGCCCTAACATGCGTGGGAGGGCTGGGATTTAGCTCAGTTGGTAGAGTGCTGCGCTGCAGTCTCTGAGGTCCCGGGTTCAATTCCCAGCACCACAAAATGGGAGAAGGGCCTGGCAATCCCAAAACAATCAGCCATTGAAAACCCTATGAGGGTCTCTATGAGTCAGATACCGACTCGACTCGATGGCACCTAACAACAACAACAACAACAACAACAACATGCTTGGGAAGCTCCACATTTATGGCCTTGCCATTTTCAGGCCAGGACTAGATCCATTCATTACCTACAGCTTTCTTTGTTAAATGCTTCATGTTGCTGACATGTCCAACATCCTGGGGTCTCCATTACAGGTTTGGCTTCACCTTCCAAATTTTAAGATCCATCACTTCCTCTGTGGCTTCCCATAGGGAATCCATTTCTGTCATCCATTGCCTGGCCTTCCAAGCAATCATCTGAAACCTTGGTGGTAGCCTCCATGACCCTGTAACTCTTAGATTCAGGATGTCTGCAAAGAGATGGTGCCAATGTCTCCTGCCAGCTTTTGGAGTAGATAAGTCTCTTGGACTCTGGCTGCAGAGGCCTCTGAGTGTCCAGTTTTTAAACCCAGAAGAACACTTCCCAGTGTGACCCTCCATGAGGAAGGCAACAGTTTGTCTCTCGCTTTTAAAATGAAAGTCTTTCAAATGAGTTTTCAGTTTCACACCCTGCAGTCTTTGCCAGGAGGGGTATGGCCAACTCTTACTTTACCCTAGGGCTTTCTTCCTATTGTCCTAATGGGGCTTCACCTTAACGGCAGAAGTCTCTCTGTCTGCAACTTTAAATATGCAGCTTTTTTGTCCATACTGCATGTTTTTCACATCTTTCTGATGCACTTTTAGCCGTCTTTTTTCTCACTGTAAATCTGGCTGAAACCAGCCAGAAATAGCCATGCCACAGTGTCAATGGTATACTCTATTGAAATTTCCTCTGCCAAATTTACTAGTCTATTACTTTGAATTCAGCCTACTGAAAATTTCAGGACACATGCAGAAAGCACAGAGACTCTTTTCCAGAATGCTACATAAATGGTCTTTAAAACAATTCTGAATAGAGTTCTTCTCCTCCTCTGAAACTCAATGACCAACATCTTTACTGTATGCATTTCTATTGACATTCTTGTCCTTTGAACTCTCATCAGAGCTCTCCCTTAAGCTTGGCTTACAACATTCCAGAGGTTATCTAGCCTGCAACTCCAAACTCTTCCAAATTCCTCCCAAAAACCAGTTCCAAAGGCTTACGAACCACATAGTCATGTTTCAGCACAGCAATAACCCTACTCTCTGTTACCAATTTTCTGTTAATCAGATTTTGTATTACTGTGACAAAATATTTGATAGAACTACTTTAAGGAGGAAATGTTTATTTTTGGCTCACAGTTAATGGGTTCAGTCCATGTTAGTACAGAGGGTATAGTCAAGAAGGCAAGAGGAGCATTTGGTGGAGGAATGTTGTTTACGTCATGGATCAGAAGCAAAGAAAGAGATTACTAGAACTGGACGCCAGGTTAAAAGCTTAAAGCTTGCCTCCAGTGACCTATTTCCACCAGGCATTTCCCACCTCCCAAAGTTTCACAGCCTCCCAAAACAGTACCACTTCCTCGGGATCAAGGATTCAAACACATGACTTTTGAGGGACATTTTAGATTCAAACCAGAACACCATCCAATTCCTTTAATTTGAATTCTGTGATATTTCCCATAATTTATATCTTAATTTACAGCTACTCCCTTGGACTCCAATTTCTTCTAAAAACCTGGCACTCAGCATCCCCATTTGAACAGGTAGTAGGAATCACAATCCTCCTCTGGCCCAAACTGAGCTCTGATATTTCTCTTAAGGCCTAAATCCCTTTCTTTTCCCAGTATTTTCTTCTTTAGTACACAGCACTAGATTTTACCCCATTAACTTCTTGGGAAGCATATTTTAAAATATTTTCATTCCTCATTTCTCACATCACATATCTACTCCATCTTCAAATACTATCATTTCTACCCATCAAAACCTACTATAAGTCTGATCATTCCTCCCTATTTTCTGTGTCAATGCAACTGCCTTCTAACTGGTCCTTCTGCTTCAACAATTGTGATGGCAGTTCTTAATAGTCTGATTTTAACTTAGCAGTGAGAGTTATCCTTTTACAGAAAAATACATGTCATGTCATCCCTGTGCACCCTCTCCTACTGTTTCCTTGTCTTTTGAGTAAAATTGATAGTCCTTACTCTGCCCTACCATAATTTACACAATATGGACTCTGAAAAACTGTCTTCATTTTATCCTATCTTTCTTAAATTTACTCTAAATACACTATCTCCCTTGCCATTTCTTGAAGACATCAAGCATACCATAGTCTCTGGAATTTCGTATTTGTTCTTTCTTTGGCCATGAATTCTCTTTCTCCATACAGTTTCAAGGTCTAAGCTCTCATTTTCTTCCTATTTTTGTTTGTATGTTGCCTTCTCAGACACATCCCTTGGTCCTCCTACCAAAACTTTTAAAAATAGATACAACAGTTTGCAGTTTGTCCAATCAGGAAATGGGGTCAATTTATGTGCCCACAACTTGGCTAAGTGGCCTGCTTTAGCCAAGAAAATATTAGTATACATGATGCAAGTCAAGTATCAAAAAGTGCTTGTGCATTAGAGTTTGAACTCTCTTGATGTTTATGCAATAGAGCTACATTGTTGTTGTTGTTGTTGTTAGGTGCCATCAAGTCGGTATCCGACTCATAGCGACCCTCATAGGGTTTTCAGTGGCGTATTGTTTTCAGGATTGCCTTGGGAGTGGATTGCCAGGCCCTTCTCCCATTTTTGTGGTGCTGGGAATTGAACTCAGGACCTCAGAGACTGCAGTGCAGTGCTCTACCAACTGGGCTAAATCCCAGCCCAGAGCTACATTAGGAAGACCAAACCAGCTTACTGGAAGATGAGACGTGAGGCCTAGTCTCCCTCCAATATCCAGCCAACTACTAGACATTTGAGTGAGACCTTGCAGCACAAGCCGACTCCCAACAAATCTATCATTTTCTTGTAAATCCAGATGTGATCTCAGATAATAACCCATGGTGCAGAGATGATCCCCATCAGAGGATTCCTGCACAAATTTTTGATCCATAGAATCATGTTATTTATTTATTTATTCATTTATTGGTTATTTTAATTTTTATTAGTGTGTATTAATTGTTCAAAGTAAGGGTTTTCATTATGACATCTCTATACATACATATAATATACTTTGGTCATATTCATCTCCTCTATTACCTTCTGTTATTCTTACTTCCTCTCCCTCTTTCCCCCTTTTGTCTACCTACTTTCATGTACTTTTACCCTCTAGATTCCAGATGTAAGAGAAAGCATATGATATTTGTCTTTTTTTTTTTTTTTTTTTTTGCGGTACTGGGGGTTGAACCCAGGGCCTCGCGCCTGCATGCTCTGCAAGTGCTGGACCACTGAGCTGCGCCTCAGCCGATTTTTTTTACTTTTTGAGACAGGGTTTCACTAAGTTACGCAGACTGCCTCTGGTCTCGAACTTGTGATCCTCCTGCCTCCGCCTCCAGAGCCGCTGGGATTACAGGCGTGCGCCACCACGCCCGGCCCATTTGTCTTAATTCTGATAATTTTTATTTTGTTTGTTATAAAACAATGCATAAAGTAAAATTTACTATTTTAATCATTTTTAATTGTATAGTGTAATAATATGAAACATTTTCACAGTGTTGTACAGAAGATTTCCAGAATGTTTTTAATCTTGCAAAACTGAAAGTCTACTCATTGAATAACTACTTCCCATTTTCCCCTTCCCCCAATCCCATGATAATTACCACTACATTTTTCTATCTCTGTGAATTTGACTACTTTAGATACCTTAGATACATGGAATAATGCAGTATTTGTCTTTTTGTGACTGTGTTATTGCAGTTAGCATAATGTTCTCAAGGTCCATCCATGTTATAGCATGTGACAGAACTGCTTTCCTTTTTAAGTGAAATACTATTCCATTACATGAGTATATCACATTTGTTTGTCCACTGCTGGACACTTGGGTTACTTCCACCTCGTATTGGAAAGAATGCTACTATGTGCATGAGGGTACAAATATCTCTTTGAGATCCTGCTTTCAACTCTTTGGGCCTATACTCAGAAGTGGAATTGCTAGGTTATATGATGATTCTATTTTTAGTTTTTTGAGCAACTTCCACCCTATATTCTGCAGCAGCTGAATCATTTTACATTCCCACCAACAGTGCCAAAGTCTCCCATTTCTCCACACCCTAGACAACACTTCTCATTATCTGTTTTCTTAATAGCTGCCATCCTCCTAAGTATAAAGTGATATTGTGTTTTTGATTTGAATTTTTCTAATAATTAGTAAGGCTGGGCACATTTTCACACACATATTGGCCAGTATATAAGTATAAAATAACAAAATTATATAAAATATATCATCTTTGGAGAAATACCTATTCAAATCCTTTGGCCATTTTTAAGTTAGGTGGTAGTTGTTATTGTAGCTGTTGAATTGTAGTACTTTATAGATTATTGAAAATAATCCCTTATCAGATATACGATTTGCAACTATTTCCTCTCATTTGTTCATCTCACTCTGTCAACTGTGTCCTTTGATTCACAGAAGTTAAAATGTTTGATGTAGTCCCATTCACTTATTTTTCTTATGTTGTATTTTTTTCTGTGTGTGTTTATGTGTGTAATATTCAAGAAATCATTGCCAAATTCAATGTCCTGAGGCTTTCACCCTATGTTTTCTTGTAGGAATAGGTCTTATGTTTAGGTCTTTGAGTTATTTGTTTATTTATTTATTTTGTATATGGTGTAATGTAAAGGTCCAACTTCATTAGTTTGCATGTGAATATTCATATTTCCCAACATTATTTGTTGAAAAGACTGTCTCTCTTCATTTATTAGTCTCAGCTCCATTGTCAAATTCTTGAAAGGGTTTATTTCTGGGCTCTCTATTCTGTTCTCTTTGTCCATATGTATGCTTTTCCACAAGTATGGTGCTGTTTTGATTACTGTAGCTTTATAATAAGTTTTGAAATCAGTAACGTTCTTTTTCAAGACTGTTTTAGCTTTTGGGAGTCTCTTGAGAATCTATATGAGTTTTAGAATAGATTTTTCTATTCCTGCAAAAATGTCTTGTAATTTAATGGAGATTGTGTGGGCATTTAAAAATATCAATTATCCTCATCCATGAGCATAGGACTTTCTATTTATTTGTATCTTCTTTAATTTAATCAATGTTTTATAATTTTTAGTGTACAGGTATTTCATCTCTTTGTTTAAAGTTATTCCTATGTGTTTTACATTTAATGTTATTTTAAATTTGATTGTTGTCTTAATTCATCTTTTAATAGTTCATTATTGGTACCTAGAATGGCTACTTGGGAGAAGGACCTGGCAACCCACCCCAAAAAACAATCTAACACTGAAAACTCTATGAATAGCAGAGGAGCACTGACAGTAGCATTTCATCTGTTGTACGTAAGATGGCTAAGAGTTGGACACTGACTGGACAGCACCCAACAACAGCAACAGGAACGGCTACTGATTTTTATATGTTGATTTATAGCCTGTAACTTAATTGAATAAAATTTTTATCAGTCCTAAGAGTTTTTTTATTAAGTCCTTAAGGTGTTTTATATATGAGATCATATCATCAGCAAACAGAGACTATTATACTTGTTCCTTTCCTATTTGAATGTGTTTTTTCCTTTTCATTACCTAATTGCTCTGATTAAAATTTCTAGTACTATGTTGAATAGAAGTTGAAAGAGATGACATCTTTGTCTGATTCCTGATCTTAGAGGTGAATCATGCTATTTTAAGCTATTAAGCTTTGGAATGGTTTGTTATACAGCAACTAGATGAATGATGCATTTCTTTACTCTCTTCCCCTCACTCTATTTTGCTTTTCTTCATAGCTCTTACAACTACTGGCCTTGCTCTCTCTTTCTGTTTTTGTATCTCCAAGATGGGCATATAGGTAGTTATAAATATTCATCAAATGAATAAATGAATGCATAAAAGAACACCCATAAACATTAATATTACCTTACATGTGTACAGTGCCTCCTGAATTTCAAATACATTACCCTCTACACAAATTTTACAAAGCTATTAAAAGATAAGAGTCACACTCTTTTTCCTTTTGATCCACCAAGCTAAGAATTGAGATAGAGGCATAGGCCATCATAATCAGGGCATCCAGAGAGTGAGAAAGGTCCAGTCTCTTCAGGAGCGACCTATGGCTGAGATCAATTTTCCCTCATTTCTTTCTTTTCTTCACCAACTAGCAAGGTTCACCAATTGTCAGGTTGTAAGGATGCTCCTAACTTCTTTATCTCTAGACAGCTCAAATTATTGTCTGTGCAAAGATGCAGGGACAAGCAACTAATTTAAGTAAAGCAAAAGCTTTAATAGATGAGGCTTCTCAATAAAAAGAGGAAAAGATCTCCTTGCCATTCTCTTGAACTTTGATGGTGTTGGGATGATGAGAAAGTCAACTCCTTCACCTTGTGGAACTGGGAAGTTGCTAACTTGGAAGGATTAGGAATTCTAAGCCTAATTACATTCATTTGTCTACCCCAAGAGGATGCAGGTATCTATAGCATTCCAAACACCCTTTGATTTCACACTTTTAGAGCCTGTAGTCCTTGGTCTGGAAGACACAATGGGGCCAATATCACTTTTGTTCTTTTTCATTCTTAAGTTTTATGAAACCATTGAAGGCCCTTAAATTTGGCAAGATTCCCATCCAGAGATTCTGATGTCTTGAGACACTACCGAAGTATTTAATTAACTTCATTTTCAAGAAATCATTTCTGTGTCTTTCCTTCCAAATGTATCTATTCAATGTGGTTCTTCAGGTATTACAATAGCTATTGATGGTGGAGAGTGATGTTAACAGGTGCAAGTTGCTATGGTTTGAATGTTTGTTTCTCTTCCAAAATTAGTGTTGAAACTTAATCCTAAATGCAACATTGTTAAGAGACGAGGCTTTTAGGAGGTGATTAGGTCATCAGTACTACAATCTCATATATGAGATTCTCTATAAATGGGATGGAGGTAGCTAGGTCCCTTTTGGCCTTCTGCCTTCAGCCATGTGAGGCTTCATGATTCCTTACTGAGCCCAGTTCTCAGAGTGCTTCAGTACCACAGAGAGCTTCCTTGGTGATGGCTTATCCCACTTGAGCCTGTTTGTCTGGGCATCCAACAGAGAATCCCTCAGAAATGAGACACTGTGGAGAGGAGTAGAGTAGTCAGGGGACTGGCAGCCCGCAGGGTAGGGCAGTGGCTAAGTTCAGAGGTGGAGAGAAGTACAGGAGAGGAAGCATGAAGATAAAAGGTGCAAAGAACTTCAGAGCTCCCAATTAGATGGCTCCTTTGTTGTAAATTCCCTCAGATCCACCCAGTAGTTCCCGAAGGCGCGGTTCTAGACACCAGGCACCCAACGCTGAGTATGGGTAAAGGCTATTGTTACTAAAATGCACCTCTCTAGAGCCCAGTTCTAGGAACTCGATTCTTGCCCGAATCTCAACTTGTAGTTCAGCCTGCTGATTAATTTCTGCCAAATTCCCATGGGTCAAATACTGGAATAAGCCATTTTCCCTGTGCCCTTCCTGCTGCACCTTTAAGGCCTTGTGCAGCTTTCTGGCTAGCAGCGGTGAGACAGCGGTGGGGGGCGGAGGAGGTAGGTGGAGGCGGCCAGGACGCCTTGACCTGATTTCATTCGCCAGGCTTGTTGGTTCGCGGGCGCGCGCCCACGTGACCACATTTTCCTAAATAAAGTTGAACAGTTCTAGGCTACGCTCAGTTGCGGAGGGCGACATCAGCAAGAGTGAGCTGCTCTCGCCGCAGCGGTCCCCAGCGGGCACCTCTCCTCCCTCAGCCCTGCACACTTGCCACGGCGGCAGCATCCAGAGCCCAGCGCAGTGAACCGCCCAGGTAGGGGCCCCAGCTCACTCGCCACACTCTGGCAGATGGGTGGAAGGACGGGTGGGCGGTGGGAATTTGGCACTGGCGAATGGAGCTGGGAGAGGGGAGTAGAATGGCAAGCGAGAAAGAGTTCAACGTGAGAGAAAACATCAGTAAGGACGGGAGCAGCTCGTGAGCGTGGGTCCTGCTTGAGCGCTCGTGGCTTTCAGGAAGCAGCATTGCCTTCAAACGGGAAAAGTGTGCTTGCCTGGAATTCCAGGAGCCTGGGCTTGCTCCCTGACCCTGCCTTCACCTTGCGGCGTAACCTTGAGCAAAGAGGCTTTCTTAACCTCTCCACACCTCACTTCCCCCGTTTGCAAGCACTGGTTTCGGACTCCCGCCATTCTGGTTGGTAATGCAGCTGGGGGCTTGGAAGAGACAATGGCGGAGAGCATGGTGCACCTGTGCTGAAGGTTGTGACTTGAGGCACCCTGATAGAGCCCTCTTGCCGGGACGGCGGCTGTTTCCAAGGTAGGGGATGATATATGGGGGCCCCTCTGGGGCGCTGAGCCTTGGGGCATGCACCCCTGGGCACCTGCGTTCACATCCAGCTGTGGCTTCGGACTGAGATGGGGCCTGAGGGCACTCGGGAGCGCCTCGCTCCTTGCAATTGGGCTAGCATCCGATACGTTTTCCTGTGCCTTAGCTGTGGCAGCGGATCCCCAACTTGCTAGACACGGGTCCCCAGACCTCCTGGTGCTACCCTGGCCGACCCCTCCCAAAGATGTGCCTGCTCTGGACTCACTGCGGGAAAAGGAGGGGGAGTAGAGGAAAGAGCAGGAAGGAGAAGCAGGGAAGGGGTGTGTGTGTGTGTGTGTGTGTGTGTGTGTGTGTGTGTGTGTGTGTGTGTATGCACGCATGCGCGCGTGCCTGTATGTGTGTTGAGGAGGGGTGGATACAGCAGGGAACTCCCTGGCATTTAGCTGGTGGCAAGGATTGGATCTGAAACCCTAAACCTCCACTCTGAATTTACCAGCCACCCAACACCACCTCAACGCTGTCCCTGGGGAAGAACTGGTAGAAGTGTAGAGACCACACCTCAGCTGGAACAGGAGTGGGCAAGCAGTAAGCTAACCTTCCCGGAGATAATGGTGATTTTCCAGCTAGCCCAATCTTGGGAGTGCTTTGAAGACAAATAGGTTTCCTCCTGCATTGATGGAGGCGTGGAAGAGGGAGGTAAATGTGGAGAGAAGTGTTGGAGGGAGAGGCACACATACTGACCTAGGCAGAGGATGGCTGGTGTTCATTGTCAGTCTTTATCTGGCAGCTCTCTGACTATAGTGGTGGTTGCACTGACAACCTGAATGACTAAGAAGATGGAAACCTTAAGGGAAGAAATGCTCCCAGGGCTGGGCCTTTTTCATGGACCCAAGGTCCCATGGGTAAAGGTAGTATCTGGGAAGCCTACCCCTGCTAGCAATGTACTTTCAACTGCCCTGTCTTTCAAGAGCTAATGATTTTCCTCTAACAGTATCCATCACCTCCAGCTCACATCAACAAGTCACTATTATGACTACAACCCTTGCACAGGTGAAATGAGATTCAAAGAAGAAAAGACCCTCAGTAGGGTGAGGGTGGGGCACATGTGTAGCTCTGACCTGTGCAAATAGTGATGGAGTCACTTCTCCCTGGGCCTCAGTTTCTACTCTTGTGTAAGATATGGATTTACAGTAGTGGGAAGTGCATGGCTCAATGTTTACAGGAGACGCTAGTGAGCATGATACTGCCAGAAGACAACTGCTAAATTGTGCTATGAAGCTAAAGGTGTCAGTCATCTCTTCTCGCTATGTCACTTAATGTATTACTTTTTCACCTGATTCCCCTGCCTCCAGAGGAATCAATTTCATACCAGCCAACAACGCTGATTGGGGGAAAAAGTAATCTGCTAAAGCAATTTCTCTAGACTCAGGGAAATAGGAAGGAAATAGGTCTACAGATGGTTTTGGAGAAATATAGAAGCAACAATAATCTTAAATGTGTGGTTTTCAAAGGTGATCCCAAAACATATCCAAACCTGTACCACAGCCCTGGCTGTCTGTCCTACCTTCCTTTCTAGTGACTCTAAGTGGAGAGGAGCTCAGCATCAAGCCAGGAAAGTGGATAGCATGCTGGTGCCCACCTCTCCTTGTCAGTACAGCTTCAGACAGGAGCAAGGTACCTTAAAGTTAGCCCAAGGACTGGAGCTTTAGAAAAATTGCCTGGGGACTTAATGTCTTAGTGTTAGGCTATTTTGGTAGTGTTTTGGTGGTGATTTGTTTTTGTTAATACTGTCTTCTTTTGAAACCCTTTTTAGTCCTAGGTTAGATGGAAGATATTTCTCATTTTCTTCTATGCCAAAGTAAAATTTAAATATACACACAAGCAGCCACTACTCTTACAAACATATGCAGAAGGAAAGGTTTGAGCCATGTAGTCTGGGTTTTCATTTCTGTATTCCTGTTTTTCATGTCATTACTGCAGTAAAATACATAAACAATATGGGAGATATTTTTCCTTGGGGGAGGGAAATTGTCAAGAGGGGATAGAGAATGGGTTTGGCAGGAGATACTGAAGACCAGAGCAGACCCTCAGAGGCAGCAGTAAATGACCAATTTAGGTTGGTTTTACCAAGTCCTTGGAAGATGGCACTGGAGAAAAGAAGATATATTTGAACTTGTAGCACTGATGCTGATAGGATTTAGCCTTTCACAATGGCACTTGAGTCAGGACACTGCATAAAAGGATGGAAGACATGTTTGTATCTATAGTCATACCCCTCCTGTCTATACACAACACACACACACACACACACACACACACACACACACACACACACACTTTACTTTGATTATTTTTTTATTGAATTGACTTGAATTCAAGGAATAAGTGATGCTTGGAAGTGGCACAGGAATCAACCCACCTGGGGCCTATCCTGAACTTCCCTTAGAGCTTTAACTAAGCTAAGTAGAAAAAGTGGGACTGTACATTGTGTCAACTTCATGAAATCACTAATTGGCTTATTTAAGCCTTCATTTTAAGTTTCCTCTATAGTTAAAAAACAAATCTGTACTTTTATGAAATGACTTATATGACTTAATTATGAAAGCCCCTTCTGAGGGTAGTTCTTTGTTCATGTGATCTACCAGTGACAAGAGAAGTAGCTCTTGGGTTCTTCCCTTTTGCAGGCTACTCAAGTATGTTAATAAGATTTCAGCTTGGAGAGTAAAGTGGAGAGGAGGTGGAAGGATATCTGGGTAGGGACAGTTTTAAAGATTCTTTGAAAAGAAAGAGCTTGTCAAAAAATATCTCTTTGCCATGGCTGTCAGGGCGACTCAATAGCCTCTTTGACCCACAGAAAACATTTAATCCATGATTAAGTGGCAATGAAAAGTTGGCCATTCAAAGTGACTATCTACCTGCAGCTTTGAAAATGTCAAATATGTCTCATATGTTCTTATTTGCATCCTCACCCTTTTAAAATAAAAATAAGGGGGCCTTCATGAATCTGTTTAAAACCTCTTCCAATTCTGACAACCTGGGATTCTATGATTTGATGAATATCTAAGATGTATCCTCAAGCTGCACAGACCCTTTTAATAAGGCCAGGTAACAAAGATCTGGAAGAGGGGTGGTATTTAAAGAATTATCTGGACCAGGTGACATGACACATACCTATAATTCCAGCGACTCAGGAGGCTGAGGCAGGAGGGATGCAGGTTCAAGCCAGAGCCAGCCTGCCCAACTTAGTGAGCCATTTTCCCCCAAAAACAAATAACATAAAAAATGGGCTGGGATGCAACTCAGTGGTACAGCACTTGCCTGGCATGCATGTGGCCCTAGGTTCAACCTCTCAGTACTGAAAAAATATTATCTGGCTTTGGGAGAAAGAAGTATACAGAAGGTCTCCAATATATTTCTGCCTTGCATTATCTGCCAAGTCCAAAGAATGAGGCATGCAAGACTTCATTTTGCCTTACTTTCCCTGCCTGGATACATGGCTTGCTTTAAAATCAGGAGGTACAAGATAAAAGCTGTTAAAATGTAGTTAAGTGTAACTGCAGCTCCCCTCTCAAAATATGAACTTGACTTGTCATTTTTATTTTCAATGTCAGGTCCTTTTTATCCCTAAATGTTTACATAATGAAGTGGTCATTGGAGTCTATAAGAGTGATTAGAATATAACCCGCACAGAAGCTGTGTTTTTCAAATAGCATTACCAAAAAGAATAGTTTTAAAAGTGGGCATTATTCTAATCTTAATCTTGGAGTTATTTGTGGGAGCATTATTCCACAGCCCTTTTGCACTTGGGCATGTGTTGTGCATTTGGGGAAATAGAAATTTATGTGCAATGTTTACTACCCATATCAGAGACTTTGACATTTGGCTATATTTTATTTATATTTTACTATTTCATATTACTATCTAATGATCTTATTCTGTGTGTTTACTCCTACATTTACTATATTGCCTTTTTAAAATCAAAATGTACCATATTTCCTGCCCTGAAACTTCTCTAAAGTCCAGCATTTAAATTCTCCTGGAAGTTAACATGTTGGGGGAGCATATATGCTTCTGACTAAGAAGAAGAGCTAATTTACTTATTTTAATAATAATAATAATATGCTGATTTGTAGTAAACAGAAGTGCATTAGAGTTGGAAAGTACTTAATGACATAGTTAATTAGTAAAAAAAAAACAGTTAATTCCTCATTGCAGGGAGGGCTGGGCTACAGATTTCCATTAAGAAATTAACTACAATTACGGTGTATTAATTATTCCCCAAACACATGCTACCACTCAAAATGATCAAAATTTAGACAGAGCCACAGAGCAGTTTGGGGATTGGTAGTTAATGAAAATAACAGCATAGAGACAAGTTTTTGAAATGCAAAAACATTTTCTAAGCATAAGTCATTTTAATTTTTTTCTAGATTAAGTCTATAATCAATGTTCCTGCACTGAAAACGGCCAATCAAGGGAAGTACTTTAGAATGGACATTGAAAATACTATGCCATTGTGTGCCTCAGACTGCATTGATGTTTCCAAAATAACTATTTTTCCTTGACTTTTAGATGATCTTTCCATGATCTTTTAGCTAGAGTTAAAATGCTTACAAATCCATGACATTTTCATCCAAGTTATTTTTTTAGAGTCCCAATTTTCTACTATTATAGAAAATAATCTATTGTTAAAAACACAGTAAAAAAAACATACCCTTGCTGCCAAAGATGCAAGAACTAACATCAAAGAGAAAACAGACAAGTTTCTGCTGATCTCTTTTTTGTAATGTAACCAATATGCCCTGCTCCATACAATGAGTTATTTGCGTCTTGTATATGCCACAGTCATTCTTGGTGTTTTAAAACTTTAATTTCTGTAACCTGGTATTAATAGAAGCTTGATTCTATTCTTTTCAAAAGCAGCCCCTGAAGCAGAATACTGGAGATTGCTGTCATTTTCCTGAAGAAAAAATCCAAGACAACTCCTCTTCAGTCATCTTCAAACCAGGAACTGTTACATTGTTACCTTTTCTTCCAATGAGATCACCTTTCAATTCAGGATTCATGCCTGCCTTCTGGACTTCTGAGGAATATGTGAATGTTAACAAGATGAATGCAACAATCCAGGCTGAGGCCACCCATCTGGAAGCTCCCCTCTCCTCCACAGTGGCCCTGATAATAGTGCTGATAATTATTTTCTCATTGGTAATGACCTCTTTTGTGACATACTGTTTCCACAAGTGGAAGCTGAGGGGCCGCAAGCTGCAGAGAGCACAGGAGGAGTATCAAAGAGATCAAGAGAAAAGTATATTTCATAGCCCTCCTGACCTTACTTCCTAAAAAAAGTAGTAAACTGAAAATTGAAGGGCACCATCTAAAATGAAGCAACATGATAAGAAAGAATGAGAAATGAAACCTCATGAAATAAGAAGAAATTAGACACGAAACAGCAGAAAAAATGAAACATGAAATTAAACCATGGGCAACAAAATGATAGGAAGTGAAAGGAGAGAAGAATGACAATTGTACAATGAGCTCTGAAAGCAAGAATCCATGTTGTAGTTGATCTGTTAATCATTGTTTGAAAGTTGACTACAATTTCATCACAGATTATAAGCAACTTGGTAGTAGGCTTTTGTTTTGTTTTGTTTCTTAGTGGGATTTTTTTTTCTTTTTTCTTTTTTTCTTTTTGGTTTTATGTTTTGGTTTAAAGTGGAAACAAAGTCATCATATATTTTACACCTACGTTTTATTTACCACCAACCTTTGATTTGGTGATGGGTGGAACTAAATAGAACTTCTGTATTGCTCATTTACTTATCAATGATGGCCAGGTGAAAACACAGACAGGAATTTTGTATAGTATCAGACTTATAATGTGATAGTGCATTTCCTGGCTAGCAATGTTTGTCATAAAGATAAGGAAAAGAAAAGTAAAGATTCTGTAATCATAGCACATGTAACTGATATTGTAAGTACTGACTGCAACAAAATAACTAGATGTGTTGAAATGTAGGTAATGTGTATTTTACAAAAAGGGGGAAAAAGGAAAATCACATCCCAAATGACCTAAAACCCCATCCTCTGAAGTTTTGCTTAAATTATGAATTGCTAGGAATTAGTATTAATTAATGTTGTATGTTTGAAGTGAAATTCCTTTCTGGTAATAGTGGTGTATGTGTACTTGTTTTGGTAAAACAAAGTGGTCATTATAATACAAATGAGGCAACTGTTAAAAGTATGTGCTATCTAAGTAATGCTGACAATTAAAATGTGAAGTTTTCTTGGATGTCATAAGTGAAATCTTCTAAATGAGATAGATGTATTTTAGAATGCATTGTGAAGCATATCAATCATTGAATATAAAAGCAAACAGTCCTACTTTGTGGCTCAATAAATGTATGCATAAAAAAGAAAATGACAGTTTTTGGAAGCTAACAAGAGCAGTAGTCCTGAGTTAGAACAGTCATTTATTAAGTTCTTAAAGTAAAGAAGTTCTGGGGACTGAGGCCCTTGGAGAGCAATATCTGCATCAGAAGATGTCTGAAAAGGGAGGAAAGCAGATGGAGTGAAATTAAAGCAGAGCTTTCTCAAGGACAAACCTATAGTTTTAAAGGTCCAGAGAGCATTAACATTTATAGAGATAAAATACTTGTTTTTTTCTTAGAAATCTTAGATTAAGACTCAAAATGAATATTTGGGGGAAAGGCTAAGAACATTTACTGCATACAGAAGGGAATTCAAATGCATATAACATAATCCAAATGCTTTTAAGCTCTCCAGACTTGTGGAGAATGGGCTTGTGGAGAACTGTACATACGATCTTTTACCATTAAAAGTGCAAATTTATTTTTTCCACTCCTTGGTTAATTATACAAACTCTAGCTATTTGTTATGACAGCATTCCAAAATCTATATTATCTATCTACTACAGTGTGACAAATTACCCTAATATTTAGACACTTACAGCTGTGCACAGTGGCACATACCTGCAATCCCAGCAACTAGGGAGGCTGAGACAGGAGGATCAGAAGCTCAAGGCCAGAAGCAGCCTGTGAAACGTAGCAAGACCCTGTCTCAAAATTTAAAAACTGAAAATGGAGGACTGGGATTGTGGCTCAGTAGTGGAGTACTTGCTTAACATGCACAAGGCCCCAGAATCAACCCCAGTACTAAAATATTAGCTGAAACCAACATGGTAGTAAAATAAAAATCTCATGATCAAGTGGGACTCAATCTAGAAATACATCTAATGATGGAAAATGTCCCAATGTAGTTTGTTACATTGGGAAACTGAATGAGAAAAAAATTGTGTTTCTCCTATATGAGTAAGCATTTTATAAACCTTAATTCCTATTTTGATAAAAAATTATAACAAGCTAGAAACAAAAAGGAACTTCTTCAATCTGGAAATGTATACTAAAAATTAGCAAGCTGGGATTTACCTCAGTTGGTAGAGCAATGCTCTGCAGTCTCTGAGGTCCTGAGTTTGATTCCCTTCACCACAAAAATAGGAGAAGGACGTGACAATCCACCCCCGCCCAAGGCAATCCCGAAACAACCATTGAAAACTCTATGAGGGTCGCTATGAGTTGGACTCAACAGCACCTAACAACAACAACACAAAAAATTATCACTAAACTAACATCCAATTAGTTGTATTAGTTATATTTATTTTTGTGTAACAAGTTGTTGAAAACATAGTAGGTTAAAACAACAAAAATTGTAATTTAAATTTATTTCAAATGTTATATAAAAGTTGTTCATATTTATGGTTACATATTTAAATCAGGGTAAATGTATCTATCTTCTTAAACATTTATCATTTCTTTATGGTAAAAACACTCAAAATCCTTTCTTACAGCATTTTATCATTATCTATAGTTACTAGATCATAGTACCTGTGGGTCAAGCATCTAAACATGGCTTAACTGGGGCGTCTGGTTGGGGATTCAAAAGGCTGAAAATTGTCTTCTGGGCTGCATTTTCTTCTGGAAGTCCAAATGCAGAAGAATCTACTTTCAACCTCAGATTGCTGACAGAGCTCATTTACTTTTGATTTTGGGACTGAACACATAGGTTTCATTCTGGCTGTTAGCTGGAGGCCTCAGCCTCTACAGTCTTATCCTTGTCATATGGGCTTCTTTAACATGACCACTTCATTATCCCATCAACAAGAATCTCCAGTGTCAGTAGGCTAGCAAGATAGCGACTTATACATTGTAAAATCATACCAAGAATGATATTTCATCACCATTAACATAATATATTGTTTAAAAGCTAATCACAGGTCCTGCCCATACTCAAGAGGAGATGATTACACAAACATAGAACTACCAGAAGTCAAAGATCATGAGGTGTTACCTTGCCATTTGATCTCCACATTAATGGATGAAGTTTAGATGCATTCACTTTAAGGTCAGAAACAAAAAGAAAAATGACTCTGTCACTTCTGTCATTTGCCATAGTACTGGAAATCTTAGCCAAAGCAGGAAGAAAAAAATGTAATATGAAGTAGAAGGATTATAAGGGAGAATATAATGATTCCATTATGAGTGATATGATCATTAACCTAGGAAGAAAACAAGAGAGTAACAGCTAATAAGAAAATCCAGTAAGCATGACAGAATTAGGAAGACCCAATCAGTATTCTCCTCCCTCCAAAAACAGAGTAGAATTATTTAATATAATTAGCAACATCAACAAAAATTATAAAAAAGCTAAGGTGTTAACCAAGAATACACAAGACCTCTGTGGATAAGATATTAGAACTCTCATATAGACTATAAAAGATGAGCTAAACAGATGGCATTGAATACTCTTAGATGAAATGACTCAACATTATAAAGATGTTGTAATATAAATTGTGTATTGCCGTTGCAGCAAATTACCACATAGTTAGTGGCTTAAAGAATATACATTGTCTTACAAGTGTGCAGTCCAAAACTCCAAAATGAGTCTCCCTAGGATAAAATCAAGGTGTTAGGAAGAAACACATTCTTTTCTGTAGTTGCTACAGAAGAATTTTTGTTTTCTCTTTTCAGGTTCTAAAGACCATCAGCAATTACCCATCAATTTCTTCTCATACAGTGTCACTCTGATTTCCTCTTCTCAGATAACATCATTCTGAGTTCTTTTTAGCGTCATTCTTCTACTTTAAAGGACTATTGTGTTTATGTTGGATCTATCTGGAAACTCAAGGATATTTCTCTATTTTAAGGTTAGCTGTTTAGAAATTTTATTTCCCCTTTGCCTTGTAACCTAACTTACATACAGGTCCCTAGAATTAGAGTATGTACATTTCTAGTGGAGGGCATTATTCTGTGGAAGCAGGAGTCAAGAAATCAAAAGATACATTGCATTGGGAAAAGCTGTTACAAAATACCTCTTTAAAGTGTTGAAAAGTAAAGATGTCACATTGAAGACAAAGGTGTGACTGACTCATGCCATCATATTTTCAGTCACATCATATGCTTATGAAAGCTGGATGGCAAATAAGGGAGACCAGAGAAAAATTGATGCTTTTGAATTATGGTGCTGGAAATGAATATTAAATATACCACAGACTGTCAAAAGAACCAACAGATCTGTCCTAGAAGAAGTGAAACCCTAATGTTCCTTGAAAGCAGGGATGGCTACACTGTGTTAGAATATTTTGGACATGTCATGAGGGACCAATCCCTGGAGAAAGATGCCATGTTTGGGAGAGTGGCAGGTCAATGACAACAAGGAAGACCCTCAACTGGATGGACTGACACATTGCCTGCACCAATGGGCTTAAACATAAAAAGATCATGTGCATGGCACAAAGTTGGGGAGTGTTTCGTTCTATTATACATAGGGTCATTATGAGTCAGACCTGACTCATTGGCATCTAACAACAACAGATGTCAATTCTCTCCCAAATCAATCTGTAATTTTACCTCATGTCTGAAAATAATTACAATTGTACATTTTGGGGACTCAAAAAACTCATTATAAAATTAATAAGAATACAGAATCATGAATGGTTACTACAACTTTTAGGAAAAAATAGTAAAGTGGGGCTATTTCCCCATGTATGACAAATAGTATGATATTAAAAGAATAGAAAAACACAAGAAAGTAAAGGCACAGAGCCATCTTTATATAAGAAGTTAGTATATGACAGAGGTAGCATCACAAATTGATGATAAAATATGGATTTATCAGAAAAATTAGTTCACTATGTAGAAAAAAAGTAAAACTGGGGTCCTACTCAATAGTCTATAGAAAAGTTGAATATCACATGGGGAAAGCATGAAAATGATAAAATGTAAAAGGCAAAATACTAAAAATAATGAAAAATAAAAGACTATCTTTGACTCTTTGGAACAAGAAGAGATATTCTTGAATTTAAAAAGTGAAAAATCATAAAGTTAAAAATAGAATGAATTGAGTTGACATGAAAATTAAGGTATTCTATTGATTAATAGACAATAAAGACAATAAGAACAGATTAAACACTTTTAGAAGTTATTTAATTTCTTAAATGAACAAGTCATTTCTAAAATATACAAAAACATTTGCCCACTCAAAGGAAACAGAACATGAACCATAAAAGAAAGTGGAAAAGGATATGAATATGCAAGAAGAACATGAGGATGTGTGCAGTGGTGTGTGCTTGTAATCCCAGGGACTCAAGAGACCAAAGTAGAAGGATCACACGTTCAAGGTTAGAGGCAGCCTGTGTAAGATATCAGAACCCTGACTCAGGATAAAAACAAATTTTAAAAAGGGATCTGGGGGTGAAGCTGAATGATAGAGTTCTTGCAAAGTATCCATTAGGTACTAGGTTCAAACTCCCAGTAGGGACAAAAGAAGATGAGAAAAATAGAGGGAGAATGAGAGAAGAGGAGAGGGAATGAAAAGGGGATAGAAAAAGAAGAGAGGAGGATGAGAGGAGAAAGAAGAAAAGTGAGCATGAAGAGTGAAAACAGGTTGCAAAGGAGGAGGAAGAGAAGAAAAATCAAAGACTAACAAGCCATGAAGAGATGACTAAACTCATTAGTGGTCAAATAAATGCCAGTTAAAATTAAAATGAGAATTCATCTAATACACACATAGGATAGGCAATATGGTGAATGCCTGTAATCTCAGCAACTCTAGAGGCTGAGGCAGGAGGATCATGAGTTTGAGACCAGAAACAGCCTGCATAATTTAGCAAGACGTTGGCTCAAAATAAAAAATAAAAAAGGGTCTGGAGGTGCAGTTCAGTGCTCAGTGGTGGAGCACTGTGGGTTCAATCCCCTAATATCACAAAAAATACATATAGTAGCAAGTGTTAAAAAGTTACTATATAATTAGGGCTGGGGAGATGAGGAAATATTCTTCATTCACTACAGTGGTGAAAATGTAGACTGTTAGGGCCATACTGGAGAGCAGATTATATAGTAATTTATTTCTGTGTATATATGTCAAAGAAACTCTCATGTAGGTCCAATTAGGGGAAAGTGTAAGGCACAGTATTTTACTGGCAAAGAGTAAGAGGCAATTAGGATGTTCATCAGTAGAAAATAGGTAGGCGGAATGTGGTGAATATAAACACCTTGACACAGAATTAATACAAGAGATATATACATAAAAATATTTTTAAAACAGTCTAATGAAATCAGCAAGAAACAGGATGACATACAATATATAATATGATATCCTATGCACTAACAGTAATTAAAAACATATATGAACATAAAGCCAAACAATAACTCTCTAAGGGACACAAAGAACAAAAATGTATATATTAAAGGGTAATAAAAGAAGATAATAGAGACAGACTGCATAGATCCATAGGTGGGTAGAAAAATGAGAGATAAGTGATAGATACTTGGACAGATATATAGAAAAGGGTACAATAGTGAATAGGTGCATTTGCATTAAGCCAGGAAAGAGATAATGGAGAGAGACTAGCAAGTTAATAGAAGGAGAAATTAAACAAGAGAAAAATACATTGAATGTAGAATTGACAGAATATATTGATAGTTGGATGTGTCACTTAAACAATAAAGGAAACAACATAACAGAGAAACCAGCAAAGAGGAAGGGGAAGGGGCTGTCAGTAGGGTAAGAGAGAAGAAGGAGAGTGTCAAGTTCTGAATTATTATATTGAATAAGAATGGAGAAAGTGGATACTCTTGTCTCATTCATGATTTTGTATAAAAAACTTTCATTTTTTCCACTTAGTATAAATTTGCCTATAAGTTTATCATTTATAGCCTTTGTTATGTTGAGTTATGTTCCTTTTATTCCCAGTTTGTTTAGTACTTTTTCATGAAGGGACATGGAACTTTTGAAAGAACTTTTCTGTATTTTGGTAAGATGATCATGTAATTTATTTCTCTGAGTGTATTTATATGCTGTCTTCTATTTATTCATTTGTGCATGTTGAACCAACCTCACATCTGTGGAATGAAGCCCAGGCAATCATGGTGTATTACCTTTTGTGTATGGCTACACCTTTTGTGTGTGGTTACATTCAGTTTGCAAATGTTTTATTGAGGATTTTGTGTGTGTTCATCAAGGAAATTGATATACAGTTTTCTTTTGTTGTTATTGTTATTCTATCCTCATCTACTTTTGGTTTTGTGTGTGGGGCATGTGCCTCCCTGTCCGGCCCGGAGGTTTGGATGGATGGTGCCACCTTACACACAGATACTAAACACAATTAATTCGGGACCTTCCAGTGAGGGGCGCAGACTCCTGCGACCCTTGGGACCCCGGCAGAGATGGGAGAAAGGAAAAGCCTCAGGTGCTTTTGTCTTCCAGGGGCAAACACCTGTGTTGGTCATCTCGGAGTTCACGAGGAGACAGCTGTTGCTTGTGATCAGATGGAGAGCAGGCTCTTTCCTTGTTGATGGTTGTGACGGGAAAGCATTCTTTCCTCACCAAAGGTCTGGGGGAGAGGAGCGGGAGAGGTGTTTCCTCATCGGTGGTCCAGGCAGGAACAGGCAAGAAGGTCTTGCTTAGCCAATGGTGTGGGCAAAAAGGCGAAGAGGTGAAAAAGGGGGCGTAAAAGGGTCGAGCTGCCGCAGCACAGCTCCTTATATAGCTCGCCCACAGAATGGCCTGAGCCAATCAGCTTTCAGTCCAACTGTCCAATCAGGAAGGGTTTTGTACAAACGTGCAACCAAGTTACTTTCATTTTCCCTAGATTTCTAATTTACAAACCAGATATTCAAAAGCCGTTTTCCCAGTTTGGGAGTTTTTGCCAATTTCCACTCAGTTTTTCCCTACATTGTGGTGATACTGTCTTCATAGAATGACTTTGGAAGTATTCTTTCATTTTCTATTTTATGGAATAATTTTAGGGGAAAAGTTGTTAATTCTCCTCTGAGGACCTGGTAGAATTCCAGTGTGAATCTGTCAGGTCCTTGGATTTTCTTGTTGGGAGACTCTTTATGATTGCTTCAATTTCCTTTCTCATCATATGTCTGTTTAAATTATTTATATATCCTCAAAACTTAATTTTGGTAGGTCATATGTGTTAAGGAATTTATCCATTTCTTCTTTATTTTCCATTTGGGAGGCATCCAGGTTCTCAAAGTACTCCCTGATGATCCTCTGTATTTCATTATAATGACATCTATTTCATATCCAATGTTTTAATTTGGATTTTTTTCTCTTTCTTTTGGTTAATTTAGCTAAATATTTGTCAATCTTGTTTATCTTTTCAAGGAACCACCTCTGTCATTAATTCTGTGTATAGATCTTTTAATTTCCATTTCATTGATTTCTGCCTTGATATTTATTATGTCTCTCCATCTTCTTTGCAGCTAATTTGGGGTTTGGCCTGTTATTGTTTTACTTAAGGCACATCATTGAGTTATTTATTTGGGCTTTCTCTAATTTTTTGTTGTAAGCACTCATAGGTACCAACTTCCCTTCTAGAAGTGCCTTTGCTGTATGCCAAAGGTTCTGTTGGGTTGTGTTTTCATTTTCATTTGATTATAGGAATTTTTAAATTTCCTCCATGATTTCTTTTATGACCCATGGTCATTCAAAACTGTTATTCAATTCCCATGTATCTGTATAGGTTTTTTTCTTTTGCTATGGATTTCTAGTTTTATTCCCTTATGCGCTGATAAGACAATAGGAATGATTTCATTTCTTTTGCATTTGTTAAGATATGCTTTGTCACCTAAAATATGGTCTCTTTTAGACAACCATCCATGTTCTGCTGAGAATAATGTGTATTCCACAGCTGTTGAATGAAATAGTGTATAGATGTATGTTGAGTGTACTGTGTCTATGGTGCTGTTTAACCCTGAGACTTCTTTGTTATTGTTTGGATATTCTGTCTACTGATGAAATTGGGTTATTGAAATAACTAATTTTTATTTTATCAGGACCTATATCTGTCTCTGTACATCCACTTGTTGTTGTTGTTAGGTGCCTTCGAGTCAGTATCCGACTCATAGCGACCTTCATAGGGTTTTCAATGGCTGACTATTTCGGGATTGCCTTGGGAGTGGATTGCCAGATCCTTCTCCCATTTTTGCAGTGCTGGGAATTGAACTCGGGACCTCAGAGACTAGTGTTTGTTTTATGAAATTAGGTGCATCAATGTCCAGTGTATATCTTTTTACAATTGTTATGTCTTCTTGATGAATCATTCCCTTTATTAATAGCATAGTGTCTTTACCTCTTATGGCTACTTTTTGGCTCCAGTCTACTTTTACAGATATGGATGTATGTCTATATGTATTCATTTATTGTTTGCCTCCAGGTGCTTGGTAGATCATTTTCCATCCTATTATTTTCAATTTGCATGTGTCTTTGTTGGTGAAGTTGTTTCTTAGAGAAAACAGATAGTTGCACCTTATTTTTAATCCAGTCAACTAGTCAGTAATTTTAGTTGGAGCATTCAGCCCATCTACATTTAGGGTTTTGCCATGAGTCGGACACAACTTGAGGGCACCTAACAACAAAAAAAAAATGTAAGGCTAATATTGAGAGAAATTTGGTCATTATTGTAATTTTGTGGATTGCTTATCCAGTTGGTTTGAGTATTGATTAGTCTTTTCATTCTCTTCTGGTCATTTTAAGGATTTCTTATTTAGTGAGGTAAACATACTTGCTTCCATCCTAGCTTTCATGAGTTTCTCTTGTGAGATTTACTTATGTCAGCGTTTTTATATTTGTTCTCATCTTTTTCTCCTTCTGTGTGCAGCATTCCTTCACGTTATATCTGTGATCCCAATCCTGACTTAAGTTTGTGCTTATCTTAGAAGGTCTTTATTTCTCCATTCATTTTTAAAGGATAACTTTGCTGGATATAGTAATCTTTGTGGCAGTTATTTGTTTTGGGGGCTTGACATATGTTATTCCATTCTTTCCTGGATTTAGGGTTACTGCTGAGAGGCCTGATGTTTTTCTGAAGGGTTTGCTTTCGTAAATAAGTTGGCATTTTTCCACGCATGCTTTCATATTGTTACTTTCTCATGTAGTTTTAGTGTTTTAACTGTAAGGTGATGTGAAGAGGCTCTTTATTGGTCAGGGTTCAAAGTGTCTATACTGCATTAGTGTCTATTTCTTCTGCTATACTTGGGAAATTTTTTATTATATTTCATTGAATAGATTTTCTCTGCCTTCAGTTTTGTTCTTAGCTCCTTCTTCTACCTCAGGTATCTTTAGGTTTGTTCTCTTCATTAGTGCTGCATTTGGCTCAGTTGGTAGTGTTCTGCTCTTTACCCTCTGACTCCTTGATTTCTATCTTCAATACCACAAAAATGGAACAAGGTCCTGGCAGTTGACTCCCAAAACAATCCTGAAATAATCAGCCATTGAAAATACTATGAATAGCAGAGAGCACTGACATAGTGCTGGGCATGGGACAGTGCTGGGTATTGTTTCTTTCTGTTGTACAGAGGGTCACTAAGAGTCACACCTGACTTGAAGGCATCTAACAACACCAAAATCTCTTCATTATGTCCAAGAGTTCTTGAAAGTCATGGTCATATTCATTTATTTATTTTTGTCTATTGGGATCTGAGTGTAGTGTTTTTTCAAACTTGTCTTCCATTCTTGATATTCTTTCTTCTGCTTGATTCTGTTTGCAGGTGTTACCTTCCACTGTTTTTATTATGGGCTTATTCTGATTTTCATTTACAACATTTGTGCTTGGTATATTTTTTCAATTTTTCAATTTCCTTTTTAAATTTCTGTTCCATATTACTTACTGTTTAATGCAGTACCTAAATTGACTTATTCATTTCATGTATCTGCTTATTTGTGTCTTTTATGAGGCCACTCATCATTTTTATATGTACACTTTTGAATTCTTTGTCTAGCGTATCAACTGTTCCAGTATCTTTGGCTTTAATCATTGAGCAGTTATGATCTTCTGGAGTCATATCTTCTTGCTTTTTTATATTTCTTGTACTTCTGTGTTGCAATTTTCTCATCTATTGGGATTGTTGTATTTTCAAATTTAATTCAGGGTCTTCTTAGTGTATAGTTTTCTCTTGAGGGCCTAACTCACAATATCACTCTGACAAGATGGAGCAGACTGCAATTACAGCAAGAACGCTGACCAGAAACAAATTTTTAGATACAATTAAAATCACGTATAGTCAGTTATTACTAAATGAATTACCATAGAAAGGAGATGGTATAGATCATGTAGAGGAAGCTATAAAGTTAAAAATTAATTATGGTAAAAGTGATAGATAGGGAGGAGGTTGGGAAAGGGGGAAAGGAAGAAACATGATTGAGTAGAAGTAAGAGAAAAAAGCAGGAAGAAATTAGAATGTTAAGAAGTGGGTAAGATAAAAGCAAGTTATAATAGAAATCATATTGCACAATGTAGAAATATGTATAAAATTTTATGTAAACATAAGGGGAATAAAATATACAAACAATATTTTTAAAAATAAACTTATGTACATGTAATATTTAAAGCATAGTAAGTAGAGGAGAACAAGTATAAGATAAAGGAACAGAAAGTTTTTAGACAACTTCTTTGTAGGTCTTCTACTACTGAGGTCTGCCAAGTGGAGAGGGTGATCAGTTTCATTTGTGGTATCTGCAGGTTGGGAAAGCAAACAGAGCACTGATATGTGTACCAGCTGACAATCTACGTGCTTTATGATCCCATTTATTCACTGAAACCCACTGGAATGGAAGAGAGTTTGGGGATCAAGTGCCCAACTGGACCTCAGCATCCAGTTTCTCAGTCCCTCTTCTGCAAGCTACACAGCCAAGAGGTAGTTCCTGTGGCTTGCAGGAGGCTTTGGAGATCAAGTTACCAGTGTACCTGAGTGTCAGCATTCCTATACACTGACACGCCATCTGGGTATTGTGATGCAGAGAGGCAGATCTGAAGGCAGAAAAGCTATTCTGTCAGACAGGCCATCTGCTGATTTGCCAAATACCTCATCTTACAGTTTGCACCAGTAACTGCCTAAATGCAGCCAATCCATATCAAGTGCTCCACCCCATGATTGTCTCCTGGAGCCTTTAGTACTCTGTCCCTTGGCTCTCTGGCTTAGGCTCTTTCTTTGGCATCAGCCCCCTAGTTTCAATCAGCTTCCTTGGAAAGAGGCATGTGGATGTGTTGTTCTGAGATTGAGGAGTGCTACAATGTATTTTCTTCTAACCCTTCCATCTAAGGGGTTCATTTTTATCTCAGACCCCCCACATGGATTTAAGGCTTGTGAGAGGTGGGGGGTTGTACTGTGGCTAAGTTTGCTAGACTTCTCACCCAGACTGAGTGCTTACCTTGTGGAAGGTGTGAAGTTTCCCCTTCCTCTCTTGGAGTTACAGCTGTGTACATGAGAGCTGTTTTCTTCTTTCTGCTGTGAAGTCTTTCTTTCTGTACATGAATTCAGTTGTGTTAATGCCTTTATCTATTTTCTGATGCACTCTCTCTTTCTCTCCGGGGATTAGAATTTGTTTCCTTTTACCCAGGAATTTTTTCATTTACAGAGTCTAATGAAGGCTGCTTCTGTTCTACAATCTTCTGACACTCCTTCTGTGTTTGTTTTTAAGGTGTCATTCAAAATATCACAACAAAAGGGAAATCAGACCATGCATAGCATTTTGGTGCTTCTCAGTTTTTTACAACAAATTTTTGACAACAAGATAAAGGGAAATTCCTCTTTCCTTCCTTCTTCCATGTACTTGTAAGCCACCTCCTACACACAAGTAAGGAATGAAAGAAGAGTCTCCACTTAATGTTAGAGTTAAAAGTCAGTCTGGATCTTCACTCAGCCATTCCTCAAATATTTGTTACATGCACATTACAAACAAAAGACTATGCTGGAATCTGTGGATAGTATCACAATTGAGAACATGGTGTATTTGTTTGAAAGAATTATTTAGGAAGGAAGGATTAAGGGAGTGAGGGAGAGAAGGTAGATTGACTTCTTTTTGTTGTTGTTGTTTAGCACCCAATAAATGCCAAATACTATGCTAAATAATTCAAACATTATGTCTATTCATGTTTTGTCTATGTAATGAGTGCTATAATCACATTTTATGGATGAGGAAGCACACTTCAAAGATTATGTCATATATTAGTAAGTCTGAGAGCAACAATTTGAAGTCCAGGATCTCTGGCTCCAATGTCCTTCCAGTATTACCTTCTGTTTATAATCTTCTGATGGTGGCGGGAGTGTAGGCTGCTACATAGTTACACAAACACGTCTATTACAAGTTGAAAATGTGCCACATATAAAGAATATCATAAAACAGGCTGTGGGGCATGGAGAAAAGGCACCTCCTTGAAGAGGTAACATATAAACTTGTGTTTGAAGGAAGTACATCAAAAGACTCCTCAACTATCTCATTCCTTAATAACAGGGCCATTATTTATTCCTTCAAGCAACATCCCCCACTGAGGGTTCTATTTCCCAGCCTCTCTTTGCCCAAACAGATATATGCAGAAGATTGTTGAGCAACATTTCTGGAAAATCTCTCCTAGAGAGGACACATAGCTAGGATGGGAATATTTTGGCCTTCTCTCTTTGCTTCCTACTGCTGACACTTTCATATCAATATATCAACACTTTTATGTGCAATCATCTAGGTAACTCGTCCTCTTTATAAGGACCCTGAAGTTATTTTCAAATATGTGCTGTCTGCAGCAATAGCACTTTGGCATCTGATGCCACCTGATCTCAGAAGCTAAACAGGCTTGGTCTGATTAATCCTTGGATAGGAGACTGCCTGGGAATACCAGGTGTTGCAGGTTAAAGAGAAGGTCCTTGCAACCCACTCCCAAAATAATCTACCATTGAAAACTATATGAATACCATAGAAGCACTGACAATAATGCTGGACAAGGCACAGTATCAGGGAGTGTTTCATCTGTTGTACATAGGGTCACTACGAGTTGGACCAGACTCAATGACACTCAACAACATGTGATGTCTAAAACCAGTGTTGTGATGAATAACCTTACATGAAGATCTTTTGTAATAAGACTATATCTGCAAGAATAACTTTCTAGAAATAGACCACCTGGATTAAAGTAGAGCCATTTTTATCTGGTCAGAGATTACCAAAGTGATCAAGAAGGATATGTAGCAATTTTCACTATCATTGACAGTATGTGAAATGAAAAAGCATCTCCTGAGCACCAACTATATATGCCAGGTATTGTGGGGTGTCGCCCGGCCACTGGACTTGCTCTGGCCATGAGCAGGGACCAGAAGTCAAAGACCTGTCTTCTGGTGAGGGAGAGCTGGGCACCCAGGAGCCGCGCTGCCTGGAAAGGAGGCTTATGCCCACGGCTGCTCTGGGAAGCCTTGAAAAAGGCAGGCTCAGAGGCTTCTGCCCAGGGCAGCTCCTCGCTTCTTTTCTTCCCAATGAAGACTCCGAGTGCTCTGCTCCAACAGCTCTTTATTTCTTCCTTGTCTGTCGCAGTCAATGGAATGGACCCAGACTACTCCATGTACCACCCTTATATACTCTTCTGGGGCTCGCCAGGGGACCAATCAGAGGCAGTCACCTCATACGGGTTTCAGCCAATCAGAGGGGATATTCAAATTTGGTTTTGTAGAAGTAGCCAATCAGGGGTGGTTCCAGAATGGTCTAATCAGGAGCTGTTCTGGGGTTTGGAAACAGCCAATCAGTGTCGAGGGGGCAGAGGCAAGGGAATAGATGCCAGAGCCATCTTGGGGAGCTCAATGACCCTGAGTTCCAGGATGTAGGGCAAAGGTGACTGCCTGGGGAACAAGCCTCAGTCCTCCAAGGGAGCCTATATAGGCCCTGGGGCGAACTGCCCCTCTATTCAGTGCCCTACAAAGTATCATGGTAGATCCTGGGGAGATTCTGTCCCTGCGCAAAGTTTGTACCAAGGACTTGTTCTGAGATTTAAAAAAAGCTTCTCACAAGAGCTAAATTTTTCCTGATAAGGACACAAATGGAAGAGGAGAAAGGCATATCAGTAAGGATATAACTTGATAATATCTACAATGTTCCATTTAACTTATAGGATGTTTCTTCTCTCTCCATCTCTGTCTCTTCCTCTCCATCTCTGTCTCTGTCTTGCTGTCCCTGTCTCTCTCTGTTTCATTGTCTTCCTCTGACTCTTTGACTCTCTCCTCCTTCACTTGTAACTTATTTGCTGAAGACTTTTCCTGCAGAGTTTCCTACACTCTAGATCTTATTGATAACATTTTCATCATATCTTTAACATATTGCTCCATCCTCTGCATTTCCTATTAATTAGAAATTAAATTTAGAAGCTTGATCAAGTTCGGGTTCAATTTGATAATGTTATGTATTTTCATTAGTAGGGAGTGAATGTTTGAGTGTTTTCTTTGAAAAATTTCTACTGATGTAAAGCAAGTATTTTGTTTATGTATTTTATTTTATTTTATGTTTCTTTTAACTTGATACACACTAACTATACATATATATGTTGTTGTTTTTGTTAGGTGCTTTGGAGTGGGGTGTGATTCATAGTGACCCTATGTCAATAAAATGATATACTCCTCAATACTGTGCAATGCACACAATCTTTTTTATGTGTAAGCCCATTATTGTAGCCACTGTGTAAATCCATCTAGTTGAAGGTTGTCTTTTTTTTTTCACTGACTTGCCACTTTTCCAAAAATAATGTCCTTCTCCAGGGATTAGTCCCTATTGACAACATGCCCAAACTATGTAAGATGCAGTCTAGCCATTCTTGCTTCCAATGAGCAGTCTGGTTGCTTTTCTTCAGTACAGATCTGTTGGTTCTTTTGGAAGTCTATGGTATATTCAATATTTGTCTACAGCACCATAATTCAAAAGCATCAATTCTTCTCCTTTCTCTCATGCTAAATGTCCAATTTTCACAACTATATGATGCAATTGAAAATACCATGGCATGAGTCAGGTGCACCTTCATCTTCAATGTGAAATCTTTACCTTTCACACTTTGAGATGTTTTGCAACAGCTTTTCCCAATGCAATGCATCTTTTGATATCTTGACTACTGTTTCTGTGGATGCTGATTATAGGATCAAGTAAACAGAATCTTGGACAACCTCAATCTTTTTTCCATTTATCATGAATGTGCTTAGTTAGTGACCCAGCTGTAAGGGTTTTTGTTTTCTTGATGTTGAGGTGCAATCTACATTGAAAGCTATGTTCTTTGATATTCACCAGTAAATGTTTCAAATCCTCTTCACTCTCAGTAAGCAAATTTGTGTCAGCTGTATAACACAAGTTGTTAATGAGTCTTCCTCTCATCCTGTTGCCACATTCTTCAAGTCAAGCTTCTCAGATTATTTGCTCAGTATAGAGACTGAAGAGGTACCATGAAAGGATACAGCCCTGTCACACACCTTATCTGACTTTCAACTAAGCAATATTTCCTTGCTGTATTCAAATGACTGCCTCCTGGGTCATGTAAAGATTTCTCATGAATACAATTAAGTGTTCTGGTATTCCCATTTTTTGCAATGTTATCAGTAATTTCTTTTGATACACAAAGTCAAATGCCTCTGCACAATCAATAAAACATAGGTAGACATCTTTATGGTATTCTCTGCTTTCAGTCAATATCCACCTGACATGAGCAGTAATGTCTCTGGTTCTCTTGTGAATCTGGCTTGATCTCTGAGTAGTTTTGTCAGTATACTGCTGCAGTCCCTTTTGAATTATTTTAGCAAATTTTTGCTTGCATGTAATATTAATTATATTATTTGATAATTTCTGCATTTGGATGGATTTATTGAGAACAGGTAAAAATATGGATCTCTTTCAGTCAGTTGGTCAGGTAGCTGTTTTTCAAATCTCTTGACATAGATAAGAGAGCACCTCCCATGCTGCATCTGCTTGTTGAAACATCTTTACTTGTATTCCATCAATTCCTGGAGGCTGGTGATTAAACAGTGCCTTCCCAGTTTTGATCACCTGCATGGTAATCGCTCCCACAATTCTGTCAACTTGCCATACTATGGGGGCTTGCATGTTGCTGTGATGCTGAAGGCTATGCCACTGGCATTACAGATACTGGCAGGGTTACCCATGGTGAAAAGGTTTCAGCTGAGTTTCCAGATTAAGACAGACTAGGGAGCAGGACCTGGCAGTTCATTCTTGAAAGAATTTGCCATAGAAAACACTGTGAATAGCAGAGAAACACTGTCAAATTTATGAGGTAGTGTGTGATAAGTAAGTACCTGTATAAAATGTATAATAATCAAGTTAGGGTAGTCAGCATTTTCATCTCTATATCATTTTTTGTTTGGAGACTTCAAGCTCTTCTAGTTCATCTTAAGATATATACCAGTTTGTGGTAAAGTTAGCCTACTATGATGTGGAATACTAGAACTTATTTCTCCTTTTAAACTGTGTTTTAGTATGTGTTATCAAATTTTCCTCTAGATCCTTTCCCTTCACCTTCCTATCATCCAGTAACCACTATTCTACTCTTTTATCTTTGAGGTCACCTTTTTTTTTTTAATTCCACATATGCATGAGAATATATGGAATTTTTCTTTTTGTTTCTGGCTTATTTTAATTAACATATTATACTCCAGTTCCATACATTTTGCTGCAAATGACAGACTTAATTCTTTTTATGACTGAATTGTATTTCACTGTTGTGTGCATGTGTCATTTTTTCTTCTTAATTCACTCATCTCCCTATGACACCTTGATTGTTTCCATATTGTGTTCATTGTGACTAGTGGAGCAGTAAATACGGGCATGTGGGTATCTATTTTGTATGCTGACTTCATTATCTTTGGATATATACATAGAAATAAGAGAGCTAGATAATAGAGTAGTTCTTTTTTTCCACCAATATTATTTTATGTCATTTTTAGTGAATACCTAAATGAGTCTCATTATGTCATTTCCATACATACATTTCATTGTACATTGCTCATGTTCACCTCTCCTATTTGCCTTACATTACCCCCTCCACCTCCCCATCAATAGTCCCCCTTCTACTTGCTTGTCTTGTGTGTATAGCTATATCTAGATAGAGATAGATATATCATTACTTTGCCCTAAGGGCAAAATATGTGATATTTCCTTTCCTTTCTCCCATTACCCTTTCTTCATGCCCTCTTCTTTTCTTTAATCCATTATCTTTCCCCACATGGCCCCTTCTACTTTCATGACTTATATTTTTAACACTGAATATATACAGAAGGCTAACATCCATATATGAGAGAAAAAATGTGTTATTTGTCTTTCTGGGTCTGGCTTATTTTGCTTAACATGATGATCTGTAGTTCCATCCATTTGCTAGCACGTGATGAAATTTGTTCTCCTTTATAGCTGAACAGAACCCATGGCTTGTGCCAGACACACCTTTGTCTTCAATGTGACATCTCTACCTTCCCAAAAACACATTGGCAATCCCAAAAACACATTAATGAGATCTTTTCACAATGCAATGCATTTTTTGGTTTCTTGGCTCCTGCTTCCATAGTTGTTTATTGTAGAACCAAGTAAAATAGAATCTTGGACAATTTCAATCTTTTTTCGACTTATCATGAAGTTGGTTAGTGACCGAGTTGCAAGAATTTTTTTGTTGAGGTGTAATACATACTGAAGGCTGTGTTCTTTGATCTTCAACAGTAAATGCTTCAAATCTTCAGTATCATCAAGCAAAATTGTGTCATCTATGCAATGCAGGTTTTTATTGAACATATTTTAAGTACTAAAGGGAAATAACTGCCTAGATTATTATATCTAGCACAAATATTCTTCAGAATAAAAAGAGACCTTCCAAGATAAGCACAAACTAAAGAATTCGTAACTACTAAATCCACATTGCAGAGAATGGTTAAAGTAACCATGGTAGTCAGCATTCTCATCACTGTCAGAATGACTGACATAAAAATCTAAAAGGAAGAAATATTTACTTTGGCTCATGGTTTAAGATATTTCAGTCCATTAAGACAGGGATGGTATGGTGGGACACAACAACTCACATAATGAAGTCAGGAATTTATGGAGAAAGCTATTCCTCTAATGGCAAGTGGGAATCAGAGAACAAATACAGGAAAGAACTATGGCAAGGAGATGCTCCCAGTGATCTTCTTCCTCCTTCTTTGCTGTTGTTGTTAGGTGCTGTTGAATCAGTAACTGACTCATGGTGACCCTATGTACAACAGATGAGACACTATTGTCATGCTTCTCTACTATTCATAGGGCTTTCAATGGCTGATTGCTTTTTGGGAGTGGGTTGCCAGGTCCTTCTCCCAAGCCTGCAGCACCTAGTATTCTCAGGTGATCTCACATCCAAGTACTAGCCAGGTCTAACCTTGCTTACCTTCCAAAATCTGATGGGATCAGAGGCCACAGTGATATGGCTGCAAGCTTCTTCCTCTTCCTGTCCTCACTTTATACTTGTTTTGTGGTACTAGAGGATTGAACCCAGGACTCTAGATCACTGAGCTGCATCTCAAGCCCTTTTTTATTTATTTTTTATCTTGAGACAGGGTCTCACTAAGTTATACAGGATGCCTCTGGCCTTGGACTCATGATCCTTCTTCCTCCACCTCTCAAATTGCTGAGATTACAGGTATGTACAATGACACCCAGGACCCAACTTTTAATTTTTACCACATCCAGTAATGTCAGTCGCTTATAAATCCATCAAAGGAACAATCCATTGAGTGCGTTCAAGCCTTTATGATCTACTCATCTCTGGAAATGCCCTCACACACACCCAGAGGTCTGTTTTTCTAATCTAAGAACTTGGGCTGGGATTTAGCTCAGTTGGTAGAGTGCTACTCTGCAGTCTCTGAGGTCACCAGTTTGATTTCCAGCACCAAAATATGGGAGAAGGACGTGGCAATCCACTCCCAAGGCAATCCCAAAACAATCAGCCATTGAAAACCCTAGAAATGTCGCTATGAGTTGGCAGAGATGACTCAATGGTACCTAACAACAAATTGACAATCAAGATTAACCATCCAGGAATTAGAGAAAATTATTTTAAGTGAATGAACCCAATCTCAAAAAGAGAAATACCAAATGTTCTCACTCATATGTGGGAGTTGAATCAAAATTATAAGAAGGAAACATCCTATTCAAAGGTTGGATCAAAATAAAATGAAAAAAAATGCTAAGAATGGTGTCAATATAAATGGTCTAGAAAATGCATGCAATTGTTTTGACAAGATAATAACAAAGTTCACTACAGGAAAAGTTTCTATCTTAAATAGAACTGGAACCCAAGTACATATAGAAAAATATTACCAAGTAAATGATAAAAAAAACTTAGATGGGGAGGGTGTGGGGGAAGCATACAAGAGGATAAAGGGGCACTTATATGAATAATGTACATCAAAAGGCATATATGGAAATGCCACAATGAAAAGCATGTCAAAATGAATCACATTAATGTGTACATTAAAAATGTCCAATAATAAAAAAAAGATTAACCATCCAGAACCTTACACATAGGAGAGGAAGAAAGAGAAACATAATCACAAGTGGTCAGAAAGAATAAATCTCATGGAAGGCTATGGTGCATGCCTATAATGTCAGCTACTTGGGAACTTGAGATGGGAAGATTGTTGTGAGATCAATGCCAGAGACAGCATGCACAACTTAGGGAGACTCTGTCTCAATTTTTTTAAAACGAAGCCTGGGGTGTGACTTAGTGGTCACATGCTAGAGTACTTGTCTAGCATGTATGAGGCCCTGGGTTCAACCCCAAGTTATAAAAAACATAAATCTCCCTAGAATTGTTGACAAGAAAATAAGAATTGGGAAATAATAAAAAATTATTAATTCAGTAAGCCATCACACCACTAAGATAAATAAGAGAGAAGAAAAGAACATTTGACAGTACTTAAAACAACTAGAAAAAACAACAAAAGGACTTGAAGTAGCACATACCTTTAAATAATAATCCTGAACATAAATGGTATCAATTATCCAATTAAAAGTGGCAGAGTGGATGATTGAATTAGGAAATAAGACCTAACTGCTATCTGCAAGAAATGTAATGGCATTATGTTAGTTAGCCTGTGTGTCTCCGTGGTACTCTCTGACAGAAATAACTTATGGGAGGAAAGATTTATTTTTTCTCATGGTTTAGAGTATTGCAGTCCATAATGGTGAGGAGGCATTGTGGAGCAGTGGCAGGGTCTATGGTGGAGCAATTCTTCACCTCATGGCAACATGAAGTAGAGAGCTACCAGGATTAAGAGCTCCCGTAGTGACTTGCTTCCACTAGCTAGGTCCCACCTTCTAAAGTTCCATGTCTGTTGGGGTTTTAGCTCTAGCCCGGCTAAGATTAGGGCCAAACCCTCAACATAACAATGTGGTCGGTGTCATGAAAGAAGGACCTCGGGAGACCTTCTGGTGGTAAAACAAGGGTAGGTAAGGTTTATTGGGGTGTTCCCCTGATGGAGAGCAAGGAGCAAGCGGCCCCTATAGAGCAGAGCTCTATCCCTTTAAGTGCTGGCTCTAGGCCTGCAGCATTCCATGGAATGCTGCAGGCTAAGTGCTGGTACAGCTCAGCCTTAAAGGCACAGCCACAGCTGCTGGTGTTCCGTGGAGGTCTGATGGTCTTGACTCTCGTGGCTTGCCTTCTTTACCTCCCTCCTTCCCAAAGATGGGAGGAATTGGGAGGCTCTTCTTGGCGTGCTAGATGCCTTCGGCTCTTCGGGGCCCCTGGGCTTGATCTTGCTGGCTTGCTAGAAGGTCTTGCTGGAGTAGGGAGCGCTGGTCCAGGTGATGAGGTTCAGGAGATGGTCAGAGAGGTGAGGATCAAAGGATCTACAGGGTAGAGTGGAGATGGGGTCCAGAAGCCCTACTTTTATAGGGTCCTGGAGGGGTCACATGGTGGGATTCAGCCAATCAGGGCCCACACCTGACAGGTACAGTGGGTAAATTGACATACCTGCCAGGTGCAGACAGTTATTACCTGAAAGTGGTGAGGGGAGCCAATCAAAATTAGGGTGGTTAGGGCAGGTCAGGCTGGCCGGGGGGCCATCTTTGCTCACTTGATGGGAGGGCTGGTTTGAGTGAGTGAGATGAGCCCTGGGGTCAACTAGGGGTCAGCCCCTCAGGCTGTTATGAGGGACCCTAGCTGAGAAATATAATTTTAAAAATCCCCAACATCTCCCCCTTTTTTGCTAATTAAAAAAAAAGAAGGGAGGACCAGTGACCTCCTTTTTGATTGGCTTCCTCATGATTGGCTGCTTGGGGGTTACAGAAACAAATCATTAATAATAACAAAGCATTATTATATGAAATTAAACTAACACAACAGTAACTATCAAAATTATACAATAACTATTTACAAAAGTATTTACAGGGATCCAGGATACATGTTGTTATATTCAAACAGTTGTTTCCTAGTTTACATTTTGTGAGATTAACGAAACCATAGTTCTTACCACAGCATCTTGTGTTCTTACTCTCGCTCATCTGATAATACAGTACATGGTGATAATAATTACAAGTACAACGATTATAGAAACAATGATCAAAATATTTAAAGGATTGAGAAAGAAATTCCGAGCAAATGATGTCATTGATTGTACATTATTGACTAAACCTAGTAATACGTCTTCCCCTTTGATTGTTGGCATGGTCTGATTTTTCATAATTAAGATCTCTTTATGCAGGTCCTGGATAAGGGCAGATGCATTCCCTATCCCCGTGATGTGTTGTCTCACGATGGACCAATTGTGCCTCCCCTCATTATGTATGGCAGGTGTCACGCAAAAACTGGTGGAGTTCCAGTCACAGTGGAGCTGGAGTCACTGTTGAATCCCTGACAGCTGGTCTCCGATCAAGATGATGGCCTGGCACAACTCATTGATTTGTTCTTGTAGTGATTGGTCTATACTATGTTGGCCAGACCACTTGACGGATTCAGCATGCCAGGATTCTATATAGCTCTTTATCTGTACTGCTTGTTGAAGTGCAACTCCACTCACAGCGGCCAGCACTGTGACACCTATTATGCTGATGATAGTAGCAATGAGGGTGGCTATGAATCTTTTGGACCTTTTAAGAACGTCAGACACAGCCTGTTGGAGCAAGGCTATGGTAGGAGATTCCTGCCATGGCCTGTTCATTTTGACTGGAATCCAGGTGTTTTCACGCATTCTGAGGATGTAAAGACTGCATGTTCCAGTCAAATCGCACTGTTGGATCTGTGCACATGTGCATCATGCAGCTCTTACACAATACAGATCCTTCAGTGCTGTTCCAGGTGATGTCTCTGATGATCAGGAGGTAGGGCACATGCACACAAGCTTGTATGGCTACATAAAAAGAGAGATGTTCCTCTGATTGGTTCTTTTCAAATGCCCATAGTGGGTGTAGGACTGTGGCCAGCTTCCAAATATGGTCCTGTTTCTTTAACACCATCCCTCTTGCCAGAATAGAGTCAAATTATTTGACCAAAAAGGGGGCAGGTGGTGAATAACCTCCCTCGCGCCACTTAACCTTCCACTGGAAAAGAAAACTCACAGAGCCTCCTTTCCCAGTCTTATTCTCGGCCCGGTAGGAGTCGGCCAAATTCCAATCCATTATTACTCCATGGGAGTCATTACTGAGGATGGGGGTGTGAGAATTAGGGCACTTATCATATTGAATGCGATATTCCGGCTGATCTCCCAATTGTAGGTTGCATTCGTGTGGTATATGTTGTACCGGCACAAATGACAACATACTGAGGGACGGTACGACATCAAATGGACCGTCGGCCACAGGCCAATGTTGGTAACCAAGCTTGAGGCAATGTAACCCTTCTCCCATGCACACTGGGACGCCCTCTACACCGATCTTATAATTCCAGATCAACCTTCCTTCCTCATATGGTGTCATTGGGCCCTTAAATTCGTAAGGGCCTGGCAGCCACTCCGTGTTGTTACTGTATACAAGAATTGGCAAGTCATCCCAGGATATAGCCCTATTGATTGGGGGATTAGGAACGAATGCCCAGTAGGTATATTGTGACGACCCAGTTTCATCACCTTCCTTCCTCTCTTTGGGCCCTTCCAATCTACGCGCCCTTTCTTCCTATGTTGTCCCTGAGCCATCAGAGGGAAGGTTGGTGATCTGTGGGCCATCTGCCATCATTTCTGGTCGATCTGTTTTGGGCGTTCTGTTCTTCCTTTTAGGCTCTCTAATTCCCAATCTTTCCAGCATTTTGGGGGTGATTTCTCTATATCTGTTTCTCAGATTTTCAATATAAAGTGAAATCACCTCATCCTCGGGCACTATAATGGGATTGACTGCCTGTCTCACTAGATTTTTTACTCTCCTGATCACGTTGTCCAATTTTAGAGTATAAATATCATTGATGTCATCGCTAGAGAGTATGATTGGTGTAAAACCTCTGTCCTTATCTTTGAATTTATCTGCTTCTACCAGGATTCTCTTACAATTCTCTAGCGTTTTTTCTTTGATGAATTTGCCATTTAAGTATATCCAATTCTTCCTTTGTTTTTTGTTCCTTTTCCAATTCAATTTCTACTAATTTCTATTCCTGTTCATGATCTGAGTCATTACCTGAATGTTGCCATTTCCATGACATCCTTTTAAATCTAGTCTCTTGTGGGATGTCATACATCATCTGATATTTGGGAGTGACTGGGAAGGTTGTTTCAGGTGTAGTTTGTGGGTTTGTGATCTCATTCAGGGGAGTTACAGTCGGATTAGTCATTCCTGTGGTATCATTAATTATTAATTTTATCTCATCTGGATCCCTTTTCACTAAATTAGATGCTAGAGTCCCTAGCATCATTAATATCGTTATTTGCTCTAAATTAACCATCTTAATAACTATCTAAACACAAAGATATCAAATATAACAACAAAAATATCAAATACAACAATGAAACAATTAATTACACGTATACCCTCGAGCCTGGAGTCCAGACTGTTAGTCTGCTTGTGATTGCTGTGGGGAGAAGAAACAGGTGTTATTCTTTCTTTGTTGGATTTGTTTATCAGTGGCTCATACCACATTCCTCGCTGGTACCCAGCATGGTTCCTTCTCTTCCCCAGGGAATACACAAGCTGCACCCCTCGTCTCTGACAGTAATAGATCTGGACCTCTCCATTGGGCTGTCATTGGGTCCTTCCACCATATCCAGGTCTCCGGGGGACGTGGAAGTTGACCCCAGTGCCTCTTGATTCTGGTTTCGTTCTGGTCCTTAGACATGTCCAGAATGTTTAAAGTGAACAAAACTTTAGCCAGAATCACTGACGGTGGAAACTCCCCCCTTTTTCATTTTTTAAATGAGCCTGGAGTATCCCGTTGGTTCTTTCAACTATGGCCTGGCCTTGGGGGTTGTACAGAATCCCAGTGGTATGCTCAATGTTCCACAGAGCACAAAAGGTTTTAAACGCCTGGCTGGTAAAGGCGGGTCCATTATCCGTTTTGATTGCTTTGGGGAGTCCCATCACCGCAAAACAAGCAAATAGGTGATGTATTAACTTTTTAGTGGACTCTCCAGTCTGGCAGGTAGCCCAAATGAATTTAGAGTATGTGTCGATTGTTACAAAAACATACTTCAGCCTGCCAAATGGGCTATGGTGGAAAATGTCGATCTGCCAGATGCAATTGGATTTTAGCCCCGTTGGGTTTACTCCCATGGACTGCAGCAGTGGAGCATGAATTAAAGCTGCGCATTGGGAGCAACTCCAGACAATTTGTTTCAATTGCCATGGAGGTACGTTCGGAAATAATTTTTTAAGTCCTCCGACGTTCACGTGTGTCAAATCGTGAAGGTCCTGAGGGTTAGCCACGCCTATTTCTACTGGTTCTGAATTTGAGGCTAATAAGTCTGCCTGCACATTTCCTTCTGCTAAAAAACCTGGCAGTGGCTGATGACTGCGTATGTGCTCCAAGAAAATGGGCTGTGAGCATGTAGCCAGCAATGATGCCACCTTTACCATCAATGGTGATAAAGGGTTGCTATCGAGGTGGACAAAAGAACATCCTAGCCACGGTAGCAAGTTAGCTACGTATAGACTGTCAGTGTATAGGTTAAATGGCTCACTCACATTTTCTATGGCCCACATAGCAGCATATAATTCTTTAAACTGAACAGACCTCTCTGGCAATGGAATGGCTTTCTGACATATAATTTTGTCCAGCTCGGGGGGATAGACTACAATAGCTGCTCCATTCCCACCCACCCCCCCCGTCCATGAACACTACTTTGGTGTTCTCCAAAGGCTCCTTAACGAATATCTTTGGAGGTAGCCAAGGCAGGTTCTTGAAGGAGGCAATCCAATGGGTCTTCGGATAGTGGCAACCTAATTGTCCTGAGAGGTTGAGGCAAGCCCGTGCAAAGCCAGAATGTTCCCGTAGCAGCCAATCTATGTCTGCTAACGGGTATGGCATCATAATTTCGTCTGGCTCCATTCCGAAAACCTGCAAGCATCTAAGTCTAGCCTGTTTTACCATCTTTGCCATAGCCTGGATCTCATCAAGATGTCTTGGGCTGCTTCCTATCGATGTGTGCAACCACTCAATGGGCCCCTTGGTTTGGTAGATAGCTCTGACAATTGTGGGCATGATACTGAACAGGAGGACATATAATTTCTCTTTTGGGTTGTAACGCTTGAGTTCTGAATTGTTTATATCCTCCTGTAATTTGGATATAGCCAATTGTGCCTCTGGTGTAAGAGTCCTAGGTGAAGATGGGCTCTTATCACCTTTCAATAAGTCAAACAATGGCTGAAGATCAGATGTAGGAATCTTCAACCACTGCCAGAGCCAGTTGACATGCCCACAAAATTTCTGCAGGCTGTTCAGTGTTAGCTGTTCAGGGAGCGTTATCTGGGGTTTTTGAGGTTTCACTCCATTGAGGGTGATCGTTGACCCAAGGAAATTAATGGGCAACATTCTCTGGATTTTGACTTTTGATATCGAAAAGGAAACATCATTGAGGCACTTTATAAGCTTCTTTTCCAATTCTGGCAGGGCATCTGGATTGGGAGTGGCTATGAGGAGGTCATCCACATAATGGTACAGTTGGACTCCCTCTCTCCTGATGGGTTTCAGGGCAGTGGCCACAGCTTCGTGACAAATCACTGGGCTGTTAGCCATGCCCTGGGGGAGGCATAGCCACTCCATAGGCCCCTCATTATTAAAATTGGGCACTGTGAACGCAAACCTCTTACAGTCCTCCGGATGTAACGGGACTGAGAAGAAGCAGTCCTTCAAGTCTACCGCCAGAATGGAATAGCCCACAGGTATGGCAGCTAGTAGTGGCAACCCTTTTTGAGGGCACCCCCAAGGTCTTAAGGTTTTATTGACCTGCCTTAGATCTTGCAGTAGACGCCATTTACCGGTCTTTTTATGGTGTAGGAATACCGGAGTGTTCCACGGGCTGTGGGATTTCCATATATGTCCTGCTATTAATTGCTCATCAATCAGGCCTCTCAATGCCATCAGTTCATCCCTCTTTAGTGGCCATTGGTCCACCCAGACTGGTTCATCAGAGATCCAGTCTAGGCGAGAGGTTTTGTAACGACCAATGGCGTCTCCACTAAAGGGTGGTCTTGTTCACTATTGGGGTCGGTTAGGCACATCAGTTTCAGTTTTAAAGTCTTAGTAATGTCTCTTAATTGTTGTAGTTGCAGTTTGTATGATTTCAGTGGTTTCCCTTGGTATGTTGACACTGCTGTGTTGATTGTCTTCCCAAGTCTGAGGGTCTCTTACATCGTTATTCAGCATATAAGGACCCAATCCCCTTA